>JAKMXF010000316.1:0-225643 GCA_024704765.1 Oopsacas minuta | reverse complement strand
AGAGTTGAAAGTTCTTGAATCACTTGTCCCGTAAATTCACGACCATTATCTGATTGTAAGATATTTGGTGCTCCAAAGTCTAGGAAAATCAGAAGCAATTGATTTGCAACTTCTGTAGCTGTTTTTCTTTGTAGAGGACGAATAACATGGAATTTTGTTAGATATTCCATGTAATGTAATATAAATCTGAAATTACCATCTTGGATAGTTTGCATATTAACAAGATCCACCTGGCCACGTTCACTTAAGTCTTTCACTGTTAGAGGACGTATAACTACGCCCGAAGCAGTCTCTCGTTTGCTCTCTTCTCTGCACATCTTTCGCAACGTTTTATAAATTCCTGGACAAGGTAACGCGAGATATTAGCAAATTTATCTTGTATCTTTTTGTGAGTTTTCTTTTCACTTCCATGGCCTGTTGCGATATGCATAGAAAATATCACATTAATAACTTCCTCCTTTGTTGCCATGTATTTTCCATTCCGCTTAGTAACCTTAGCAACAGATCCAATAGATACTAAGGAATAAACATTCAATATATTATAACATTCTCTTGGATGAGATTCTCCGTTTTTCCACGTCTCAAGACATCGACGACGTATTTTTCATAATTCCTATCCCATGGAGTTTGATTTTCTGCCACTATCTCCTCCATATCTATGATTAATTCACCAAAGAGAAAAACAAAAGCATTGATGTTGCCGAATTGAGATAATTTATAAATGAAGAATGCTTTGATATGCACTCATAACTAAGTGTTATTAAGACAACATTATATTCAATAAGGAAGAGTGTAATCATAATTGGTGTTGAAAATTGATTATATATGATTAACATGTTACTAAGACAACAGCATTGCACATTTCATGAAGTGTACAATAATTTGAAAGACCATTACATGAAATGAGTAACCAAATATCTATTCAATGAAATGGACAATACAATTGCCCATTTCACCCATTGAGCAATTTGTTTGCCCAATGCATGAAATGGGCAATTTCACGATTTGCATGCAATACATATATATGAGCGAACTTTCTGTAGGCTATGATATTTTGAGGTATATACCAACTTGTTTCTCATCACCGCCGCTGAATTATTCTATGTTTTTCTTCAAGCTAGAGTATTCCGAGATAATCGAATGCTCCAAATTTTACTTTAATACTTTTTGCATTCCACGGTCTCAATTCGCCAACAATTCCGCTGGTTTCTATTATTTTGATTTATATATTGGAATTATTACAACTATATGTAAATACTGATAGCGATATTATATTTACTGTGAATTGGTATAATTCGCATATTTTAATCATCATTACAGTTTGTCTCTATAATTATCACCAGCGGACAATTAGAGAACCTGGATAATTGGAGAACTGAATAATTAGAGAGGACCAAAAGTATCTGTAATGATAATAACTATTGGACTAATCAAAATTAAAGCTAGATTAACGAAATATTACAACTTAATAAATGTAGAGTGATTCCTATGGACCACATTCAGATATGAAATTATTATTAGTAATCTCCTCTAAGTGGTGTCCCATTGTTACAAATTTATTTCTACACCACTGCCATTCTAAGTCTTTATTAACTCCAAAATATCGATTATTGTTCGGATAAACAAAAGATGAGCCAACTTAGAGTGAATTTGATCAAAGGGAAATTATTATTTGAGCATTTGTAACATAATATTACACACACACACACCAGATTTTGACTTCGGGGCATAAAATTGTAGAATACTGTTAAGAATATGCCAAGAAACGAACTGGTAGAATGAGATTTGAATTGATGGTTAAAATCGTGAAAATACCGCGCATGTTTAGGAAACCTTGCCTGAATTTTCTCCAATTTTGTTTCAGATACTTAATAACTTATGTTATTGAGTGAGAAATTGCACTTCGTGGAAAATTTTTATGATTTACACTATCTTATCGTCTTATTCCCAAAATTTATGGTTTTGTGATATAGGCTATTCTATGATTCTCTTGACTTTAATTCGATGTGCATGTTATCATCTCAAAGTAGAGCTACTTGGGGCATTCAATATATTCCTGGCCTATTAGTCTAAAATCATAGATAAGATCATAGGTAAATCTATCATTTCATGGTATGCTCAAAATATTCGCAATTGTGCGAGACACATAGTTTTAACCTCTCCATACACATCAGAATTGTTCTTTGAACTCTTCTTCGGGTATGTCTTTAAGGGTTTTATGAAGCTCGTATCTGAGCACAAGTCTTGTGTCAAGAACCTTGCCTGCCGAATGCTTTTTGACCAAACCGTAAAGCAAGAAACCACATGGCAATATATCAGTGCTATGAGGAGGATGGGGCAACTCAACCATTCCCATTTCACTCAGCATTTTACCGACAATCTTAGATTTGTGAGGTCTGTTATAATCCTGCAATATTCGGATCCCTTGGCCCCACAACTTGATCTCTTCGAATAGTAATGATTCTTACCTCCGTCAAACATTCCTCTACGTAAAATTGTCCGGTCAGGGTACGCTTCTTTGGGACACAAATGGTAAGCTACTATACCATGAAAATCAAAGAATATACAGTATAGAACCTTCATTGTACGGAAGTCAGGCCTGAGATTAGTGTTTGGGGTTGCACCTTTAGGGAGCCACGTTTGCTCTATTCTTTTACCAGAGGCTCAGTATGTTTAATCCAGGTCTCATCACCTGTGCAAACCTCAGTTGACCTGTGATAGTTAGCATACTGATAGAATTTCAATAATTCCTTCGCATAAAAGAGGCGAGCACTTTTCTTATTCTCTGTGAGAACATGCGGCGTCCATCTGGAAGAAATATTTCTATATTCAAGATCGTTGATCTAAATGTCATCAACACTTCAGGGATAGTTGAGTAGGGATCGTCAACTACAATATCCTTGCTCATATCGATGGTATGTGGCGTGTGATAACGGAAATAAGGCGTCCCCATTTAGCCGCATCTTCCAGGCTCTCCCTACCGTCCCTAAATCTCTTGGTCCATCATTTCACATATGAATACGAAAGAGCATCATCCGAATATATTTTCAGCATCCTTTCATATATATCAATCGGCGTTTCACCAAGCCTTAAATGAAACTTTATTACCGCCCGTTGTTCAAATTTCAAATTGAAGTCAGGGGAGGCCATGATATCAAAAGGGCTATATAATGTATTATGCAAGAGCTTGTGATATTTACACATTGCTAGTCCGAATTGAATAATTTCAACTGTATTTTATGGGTAAATGTAATGGGTAAATACGAATATACATTAAATAGAATGTGGATATATATTTGTGCAAATATGATGTAGGGCCTGGAATATATTGAAATCCCTAAGTAGTACAAGGAATGTTTTCAAGGGTGCTGATTATAATGAAAATGATTATAGCCCAATTTGATGGTAATTATATTGAATCTATTTACACGTAGCGTTAACTGTGTACACATTTCTCGGAAATGTATTATACTCCAAGTGCAGGATGTGACAAAATTGATGCCGTATGTAATAGTAATTATGGTGTAAATCACTAAACACTTTGTAAATTATCTATCATAGGTTAACACAAGTTGCAACTCTTTTAGCCATGCACGATCATGCAAATAGGAACTCAAAGAATATTATATCTTCTAAAGTAAGTAATTTAAGATAACTAAGGTGAATTTATCAACCATACCTTAGATTTTGACCCTACTAACGTCAAATTTGAATTTTTCCTATTCCAACTGCAGTACAGACTTTCTATTTAGATAATAAATGCTAATCCTGAATATTTTCAACTCATGGTACATTTATACTATTTAGTGGCTTTATATTGAATACATACAATTCGTGTCATTACAATACCTATGATTGACAATTCGTGACATGATTATTGATTTAAGGATCGATATTTTTGTGGTAATTAATTAATTTTCTTGTATTTTATGCTATGTGATGATTGTAAAATAGCTACATACGCTAATCTTTTTTGGGTTTATTATACAGCGATAATCCGTAGTTTCTACCAAAGATCGGTTTCAAGCACCGATAAGATGTTGAGGCCCTTGTATTATCCGTATCTATTCACATAGAAGAATTTTCAGTACATAATTATCCTAAAATTGCTATTGATCGTGCGAGCGGATAGAGTTTAACCTTCTACAAGGTTGTTCACTGGACAATCAGTTGTGTAATTCTTGAGGTGATGATGTATCTTACCAATTGATGACGAGCTAGCGTAGCGAGCGCGATCATTTCTGTGTTTACTAGGATTTAGTCAAACCTAGATGAGTGTAGAAGATATTGACTGTCCTGAGTAGTCTGAAAGGAATCAAAATTGTCCAAACCCGGACAATCTTGGTCCATTCCCTGACTCTAGACTCTAAAGCCGGACAAAAATCACTCCAAACCAGATTGTCCGGCTCAAAGCCGCCTGGCAACCCTAATTACACTACTAAATTTATTTTACTGGAAAATCGCCGATCCCATCTGAGCGTGACTCTCGAATTTCCTGCCTGATAGATGTTTCTTTAGCCTTGGAGATAACTCAAAGGAACAGGGAGCTAGATCTGGCGAGTAGGGAGAATGATCTAGCTCCACAATCTTCATAGCTTCCAACTTTTCTCTAACTAGCTTTGTCTTGTGCGGTCGGGCGTTATCATGCAATATTCGCAATCTACGAGTTCCAATCCTTAGTCGTCGATTTTGATCGAATTTTTCAATCTCTGTTAGACACTCATTGGTGTAGAATAGCCTGATGTTGTTTGGTATTTGGGGACACAAATCTGGCACACTAGACAATTAGAATAAAAAAATTTGCAGTACATGACCCCGGATCCCGAAAGTCATGTCAAGGATCATTGTTGGGTCCTGTCCTTTGCCACCCATACGTGGCTTACTTCTTTTGATAAAGGCTCAGAATAACGTACCCAAGTTTTGTCACCTGTTACTATCTCAAATAACCTTCTTGGAGTCAGCTCGATCAAACTCAGAGAGCAATTTAGTAGCGCATTGGATCCTCTTTGCTGTCTGGACCTGAGTTAGTAAATGCAGCACCCATCAAGCACATGGCTTTCGGAATTTCATATTATCATGTCCAATAGCTTGAGCAGTTCCCGTTGAGATCCCAACCGCATTGGCTACCTCCACATTCTTGATATGAGGGTCTTTTTCAATTACCGCGGATACCTCAAGGATGTTTTGGTCACTAGCGCTGGATACTAGTCTCCCTTCTCTTGCCTCATCTTCAATGGACACTCTACCCTCACGAAAGCGTCTGGCCCAATCAACAACAGTGTGATATGGAAGTGCTGTATCCTTATAAACTTCCTCTAAATCTTTGTGGACATCTGTTGGTGAAATTTTGAACAGTGTTCTGATCTTCACATATGCTCTCTGCTCAATTTTGAAATCGGTACTTTTTGAAGCCATTAAAATGTTACTATAATAAACTGTCAAACTATAAATAGGAACAATGTTAGAACGACACATCAGAACCAAAAAAGCTTTGCATTATTAAATTCACAATGGATGGATTGTTATTAGAAAATTCAGTTTGATTGAGATCGAAATATTCTGACTTACATAATTTGGAATAACGACTACTTATTGAACGCCCGTAGCATATTAAGTATATTTACTAAACTATTCAAATCGAAAATTTACTAATGAACTCCACTAAGGATTCAGTACATTTCAAGAATACTTTCTCACAAATACCGAGTCATTATTTAGAATCATTAGCCGCACCTCTACGACTATGTATTTGGTAAAGGTATATAAAGAAGCTTGAATATTGAGGACCTTTAGCTATACCATAACACTAATTGACTGATTTAGGTATAGGCATACGAAAACTATAATGTTGGGGGGGAGCCAAAAGCATGGATTATATCACTGAGATTATCGAATCTAAAATTCAAATTTCCAATGAGGGTCTAAGAATTATCACAAGTAATACTATCATTATAGCACCACATAATATGATATATCAGTACACGTATTTGCGCACTCAAGTCAGTTGAAGTATGAGAAAACATCTGATAATAGTGAATAAATACAAATTTGTTCTAAGAACTGACCCTGAAGGCTAAAAATAGGCAAACATCTAAAAGCGACATTTTATCACATTTATTCAAAAATTCACTTAATCTCTAAGTATAAGAAATCTTAAATTATCATACAATACATTTAAACTGATTAGTTCCTGATCTTCCAATGTCTTTTATTGCGTGGGGCGCAACGGTCCCCCACATTGATACACCTATGGATTTACTCGTAGAAGTACGCATATTTGAGAGAATCAGATAGGCTAGTGGCATCTAACAAGGGATCACTCGGTTGGAAAAATATTCCCAAACATATTCAAGGAACCACTAAAAATGAGATTTTTAGCCGATGACGAATAATGACCACAAAATATTTGTATGAGTAATACAATTGAATTTTGAAGCTTTTACATTTCAAACTGTGTCACAAATTTGCGATTGATGATTATGCAAATTAACAAGAAACCTAACCGTGAATTTATCCTATATGGGATCAACATTCCAGGGGGATCATATTACGGTTTAGTCCAATAAAACAAGATATAGCAATTTGTTTGGGTGAACAGTTATGTTAGGCCTCCAGACTTTAACCTGGTGAGCCGAAATACTGGAAACGCGATTTACAACGAGATTATCTTCAGTGCAAATATAAACACTCTACAGTTTCAAGTATATTGAAAGAAAGACAGCTTAACTGACGAGTCTTTACCGAGACGAAACACAGTAGAAAGTCCAATATACACGAGTTTCCAATGTGTAATTATTAAGTTATTAACACGGGTGTTCAAAGGTCTCGGGACTACATCATATTTGATTTCAATTTAAATTGATCTAGTGGCCATGTTAAAAATGAACATTTTGCGATTGCCTAGTAAGATCTATCAAATTACAAGATACGAACATTTGTTTTCAAGATATATTTACTCATTTCAACACTCTAGATTGTAACTTGGGTGATATTTTCAACCAAAAAATGGATTAAAATCTTTAAATAGTTCAAAGTACCAATATCCAAAATTATCACTCTTCTTGGTTATGGCTAGAAAGACATCCTTATTAGCTTGGAAATAGATTATAAAGATGCTAGCCTTTCATATACCAGTGTGAGGGAGTGAGGCAAGCGATTTCTTGGGAGCAGCAGGCATTAGACTGTGACTATCAGAACGGACGCCCAAAACCTGTAACTGCGGAAATACCCCTCGAAATTGCCTTAGGGGTAGAAGAAGACCACATATTACTGTTGACTAGTGAGTAACACTTGTAGGGATTTCAACGGGGGATGCTCCTGCCATCCTCGTAAATGAACTAAAGTATGCTCCAAGAGGATCCCACATTCCCTCACAGATTCCCAAAATGACAGCTTGTGCCCCAAGAAACTACTCTTATACTACGAGGAAGCTGACCACTAACGTCTCTCAGAATTTAGAGGTGGTGTTACGAGAATTGGAGATCCCTAAATCAATGCCATCCGAAAGCTATAAAAATGTATTTTCGACTAGTCTAATTAAGATAATTAGTACGTGTCTATCTCTGTGGCTCTTCCCGATCAGTTACATCCTCGCGTGTCTGCACATTATGTTGTCAATTTGATAAATAATTACTGGTAAACTTTAGTTAATCAGTTTGTTTCCTTGCCTTCCTCTTTAGTGATCAGTTACTTCGTGCGAGTGGGGAAGCGATGGAGATTGTGGACCAGGCCACGATTGCATTGCAATATATATATTAACCATTCATTAACTAGTAATTTTATTGCCCTAATTAATTATGCAAACCATGCCTCCCCTATAGTCAGGTGGCTTAGAATCGTAAGTGTGACACGGTGAAACAGCACTAAATTTGGCATACGTCACCCGAGTTTCTGCGGCCTCACTTCAATGGGATACTTATTGAACAGAATTTTACGTCAAGAAATTGTATTGAATAGTACCTGGGATATAAAATTCAACCATGTAAAATCTATTTTGGCTGAGCAGTGGCTCATAATGTTATTCTTCGAAATTCAAAATGGGGGTAACTACATCATAACCTTATCATAGGTTTGAATTTTCGTCGATGAATCGATTTTTTCTCTGCCAGGCCTAAATTTACATCTATGCAATACATCAACCTTGTGTGTCTTCCAGCATATTCAATCATTTCTGGAGATAATATCATAGGAGGACCCACTATAACAGATTCAATCTACTGAATTACTGAAACCAGTAACATTACTTAGATTCTTAATTTAAATTTGGAATAATTTGCTGGTATGTAGGAATTACTTCAAAAATATATTTAGGGAATAGAAATCAATCGAAAAGTGCATTGTGTACAGATTTTGGGAAGAAAACAGCTTCAAGGTAATTTGTATTAGGAAGAACAATTTCTGTATATATATAACATATCTGAGAGTATACTTGAATTGGCTAGTCAAGAGGAGTCTTCCGAGCCAATGTTTAGAAAGAAAGCGATTATATTATACCTTGTACACGGAGTACATATAAATGGGGTATACATGGAGTTCATTCAAAGGTGATAAAACCAGGCAGGAAAATGTATATTAACTAACAGTTTCATTGATATATAGTTGAGTTAAAGTTGAGTCCAGTGAATTTATGCAAAACCCATACCCTCGGTTGAAAAGGTAACTTTAATGAATCTGAAAAATGACCTTCTTCCCAGATAGATAAGCTATTACAAAAAGGCTGTACCAGCATAGCTGAGCTATATACACGTATTGATGGCCGTTAATAATATTTTCAAAGTATATTTGCAATTTACGTTCACTTCTCATCAATTTCTCCACTTTGAATCAGGCCGGACTAGCATTTTTGTATCGGCGCTATTTATGCATGTTTCAAGTGATTGTATTCGACTCCTTGCGATATCCATTATTCTTTTACCCCCTAAAATATCCGAGATTGTGATGGGACTGATGTATTGCACAAGTCCAACGGACATTAGGGTGAGCGGATATTGATTTCATTAGTTTGAGATTTTGGAATTTCTTTGTTTTCCACCTTGCAAAGGTATTTATAGGTGTAGCACATCGTATCTCAATCAGATTAATCGATCTCTTACTTCCTTGGACTCCCGACGCCTTGCCTACTAGTAGTTATTAATATAATTGAATATCTCGCTATACAATTATGCATAGCCTACTAAAGATAATGTCTGATCACTACCCTGGTCCAGGGATAAAAGGAAGTGGTTATATTTTTTTGATGGGAATCTATAATCGCCGATTATAAGAAACTTGTACATTTCACCCGAATAATTGTATTATTGATATATACGGATTCGCAAAGCCACATTTATTATAATTTACAAATGCGAGTGACGTCATTTGTTAGCGTAATTGGCAAATATATATTAAAACTGCTCAATTTTTGAAACCATATAGGACTTTCATTATTCACACGTGTTCAAAATGTTGATATATTAAATGATCTAAAACCGTTTCTGTACAAAATATTAATACATTGTCATTTTGTAGTTCCAAGATTTCTGAGATATCGTCAGACAAAGGGTTACAGGTTCATCACCGAATTGGTTTCAGCAATATTCAGTTAAGGTCCAGTGATGGGTTACAACATTTTATGTTCTCACAAAAACAAAAAATACTCCAACTTTGTATAAATGGATGGCCATGTGGGCAAATTCCTATGTATTTGAAACTTGTATCAACTAAATATATATAATGGATCTATAAATATACCAAATTTCAAATATCTGTCTCTACTCTTTCATTGGGTTTGGCCATCACCATTTTGAGCCATTTTAGACTTAAATACATTATTCTCTGTCCATCATTCAGGGAATAATGTATAAAATGTAATTCGAATATGTTCAGACTGGTCTCAAACCGAAAATCTAGGCATGGTACGATCATACGATAGTTAGGTTATACCACAGCCTACTATACGTAAAGTAAGAAGGTAACTTGTGGATTTGGACTCGGGATAGGTTAGCAAATATTCCAAATTCGAAGTGATTTCTCTATTGTAGAAACCAGCGCATTTTTGCCAGAGTAAATGCATTGCATGTATGTAGATCAAAAGTTCATCAAATATTATGTGGTATAATATTTCAATAATAGGTCAAAATATGTGCCTAGCAAGCATTTTTTGGTATAATATTTCATTCTTTGATCCCTTTTAAACCTAATATTGCGTATTTCATTTCACAGAGTGTATTTGATATTACTCACAGATTGTGTAAATACGATAAAATTTATAATACAAAAGTTGCTTCGTTCTATCCGTAGAGACCAGGGTTGAAACATTTTTAAATATTCAATTATAATTCGAAAAGCCTTAAAATTATTATCAAGTAAAGCTAGCGAATTTGTAGTTGATACCCGACTTCCCATACCCTGATGATACATTTTGATATGATAACTCTGAAAATGTTTGCGTAAAGTTAACCATTACCATATCTTGGTGTATTCACCATAATTTCACATTGGTAAGAGTTAATTTATCAAAATATATTATCAGGGGTATGGCGAATCGGGTATTTTCTACAAAATTGCTGTCATTACTTGATTATCCATAATAAACTTTCGGGTTATATTTGATGTTCATGAAATTGTGTCACCCTGTTCCCTACTGTTAGAACGAATCAAGTTTGTAATACTTGTTTTAACATTTCTTCTTAAACCTATGAATTATTCAAATATTATCGTTGAAATGAAATATGCAATTTTTAGGCTCTACAATGAATCGAAAATGGTATACTAAAAATGCTTGTGTTTTGGACAAATATTTTGACATATTTTTGAAATATTCTAGTATATAATGGTTGATAGTTCTTTGTTCTACAACAATGCAATACCTTTATTCTTGCAAATTCCACCATTTCTACAATATAGAATTTACTTGTCATTTGCTATATATTTTTCTAATTTTCTTTACTCTGAAATTTGTACCCTCTCTTTGTAGCACACAGATCTCCGGACAGATGACCCATTCTTGATATTGGATTTTCTTGAAAGATCTGTAGATATGTTTATTGAATCTTCTAAGCGTATCCAAGTTCACACTCTTCCAACTAGTATGGATAAATTACGTTGCCAGTTATTGTTTGAATTATCAAAGATAGCAAGACAGATGGGAATATGGGATATTTGCAGGATCTCTAGTAGATTTTGTCTATTCTACAATGATGGACGTTGGGGTAATTTCGCTAAATTTAGCAATGTAGCACCATCCTCTGAAAAGGAATTGATAAACTCTGCAGAATATCCTGTCGTCACGAGCAAGGTACCAAATTCTTCATCATTTCTCAGTATAGCCAAAATTGTAACTGATTTTGCAATTTGGCACATTTTCCAAAATACTATTGTATATGAATAAAAACATAGTGAATATTTAGTCTGGTTTTATTGCAATCACTGCAGCACCTCTAGAGTATATTGCACTCCTCGCTTATAGGGGTTCGTTTCTATGAAAGTAAATGGAGATGGACCAAATTGCCCCCTTATAGAGTTCACCATTTAACCTATGGAGTTTCCACTATAACTAATAGTTTGGCTTCAAAAACTTTAGCAGTTTCACAATGAAGTTCAAATTACTCGAATTATATATTTGAGTGATTTATTCCTCTTCCCTTGTTACAGGAGAATTATTGTTGCTTTTGATTCAGTATTTAATCTATATTCCTCTTGTTGAATAGAATACTTATGTCAGGTATTAGTCATCTTCATTAGAAGTTTTCGTCAAATGTTTTTGTATTGTGACTTATTCTCCACTGAAACTTAAATAAATGAAGACAAGAGTGTGATTTATTCTCCATGCCTACGTTTGTGTTTCAATTTCATATCTATTGTGCCCAGGGGGTTATCCAGGGTTTTCTGAGCATCCTCCTAACTCGATGAGGGTTAGGAGCGTGCTCGGAAACCTCTCAAATTTTTCGTACGCCTCAATCAGTAAATTATTGTTATGGAATAGGAAAGGGTTCCCAAATTTCACGTTCCTAAATATTATTTCATCAAAAGTCGCACTCCTAGAGGAGCGTCCAGCATTCATTACTAACCCCTTGATTGCCTACACCATACTTTAATCTGTGGACGCCCCCTGCAGTGCTTCCAATTTGAAACCGCTTCCGACATTAAGAATTCACCTACACATTCCGGCAATTTGCTAAACAATTTTCAGTCCCAACGAATGTAGGTTAATATTGGTTCCACGGTAGTATACTAAACACAAATTCATTATACCCGCAAGCAAATATATTCACCAAGCTTCGCTTTATAATGTCAACACCCATAGAATGAGTATTTTCAATGTTTCGGATTTAGAGCGCATCGTTTATAAGAACACCAGTAATATGAACATGTCGAATATATGAATCATCCTCCGGGAAACGGTTCACATGAATGGCGAACCTTTCGTCTCACGGACATTTCTATTACTCAATCTTGTATAGAAAAAATTTGAAAGACCAGTCATTTGTAAACAATATTCATAATGAATCCTGTAATTTCCAATGCAGCAAGTAAATAATAATTCCAAAGTCTTAATCCAACAACCTGAGGTAATCAGACGTCCTGACAACATCCACGAGCTTTGCTCCCAAAAATATGTCAAGAAGGACTTCACAAACTTCTTCGGATGATTTTGCAATAAAGGTACAAGATTGATCTTCTAGTAAAATGGTCTATGTCAACCAAAAGTCAGTTGTATGGGGTTTCCATCTTTAGAGAAGTTTCCTCAAGATTCATGCTTATCTTTTCGATTAAATCTACTTGACGACGACTAAGAGAATTAGTTTAGATAGGCTATTATACCGGTTACTTAAGTTATTTTCTGGATTCCTTAAAAACACACATGCCAATCGACAAATAGACCACGGAGACGCTAGGTATCTCCGACTCGCCATGTTGGCATTTGTCCAACTGCTTGTTTATATGGTATCGGGATATAGAATAAAATATTGGATATCATTTAGTTTAAGCAATTATTTTGACTGGGATATATTCTAAATCATGATAAATACAAAGATGGTAGAAAATTGTGATTTTTGAAAATACATATACCAATAAAGTTGCATATCAGTACCTTATCATGGACTCCTTTTGGCCATGAAATTGGAACGCTTTATGCAAAGAAGGTGGATAAACCAAGTATCTAGTGAACAGTTATCAAACTGGCATAATGGGATTTTAACTAATAATGGGGCAGAGAGCTACCATGGTAGGTTACAATCTATCATCAAATGCAACCATCCAAGAATTTGAAACCTCGTAGAACAATTAATGAAATTATACAAGATAGGGCAACGAGCTAAGTAGATTGAAAATGCTACCAATAACAAGACCAAAGAAAAGCAATGTACAGTATAAACCGGATATTTTTAACACATTCTTTGCACGAAAATTTGTTAAAAATATCCGATTGTTGAAAATATCCGATTTTAGCTACTACTACAACTATAACTTAACGGTATCTATAAATATTCAGTAAATTAGTGTTTGAACAGCTATTTCCTCATCGTCCCTTTTCACTGCAAAGGGAAGAATTGGATTATCTTGGCCTGTTGCTGCGGCTGGTGCATGAGAATGGATTGCAGTTCCACCAAGCAATCAGGGGTCTGACCAGTAGTATAGATTAGCCTGTTCTTGATCCGAGACAGAAACTTAAGGCAGTGGGCATTCGAGGCAAGAGCTTTCTCATCCCCATCCTCACCCATGTCAGACTCGTCACCATCAGGAAGTTCGGCAGTGTCCTCTATCCCAACATCCGTATGAAGTGTCAAGGTAGCCAGGAATGCCTCGAGATCAGGAACGGGCTCGTGAGCCACTGGTTGCATATCCTCTATGTTAGCCATCCTCATTACTTCGCCCACATCATCCAGATCCTTATCTGCCACTTCCGCCTCATCAACATCAGGCTGATCCTTTCCATCATTCAGGCGAGACTTTTTCCAGCAGTTCACCACCACTTCTGTTGTGACTTGACTCCAGGCTAAACGAACCATACAGAGCCCCTCATAGAGGGAGACAGATTTGGCTTCCTTGTTGAGGATGAGTCTGGCAAGCTTGCCTCGGTAGTGGGCTTTCAGGGATCGGATGACTCCCTGATCACAGGGCTGAAGCTTTGCAGTTGTATTCTTTGGCAACATGACTAACTTGAGATTTGCCTTCACTCCATCATACTTCTCGCACAAGCCCAGATGTGCAGGACAGTTGTCTACGAGCAACATGCACTGCCTGCCCTGCCTTGTGATTTTACCATTGAATTCCTGTAGCCACTTGTTGAACAATGCAGTATTCATCCAACCCTTTCCTGAACTGGCGAGGCTATAGGGGCATCAGCTTTCTTGCCTAACACCACAGGCCAGCGAGGCTTCTTGGCAGAACCGATGCACAAAAGTGGAAGTTTCTCGCCAGTCATAGAGGATCCAATAAGTAGCGTAACCCTCGACTTGCTCGTCTTGCGGCCAGCCACCCTAGCTTCGTTGGCAGCCACAAAAGACTTTCCCTCAGACATCCTCCAAAACAAGGCTGTCTCATCAGCGTTATAGATGTCCCGTTGGGCATACCTGCTCAGGATGGGCCTGATGGTCACCAACCACTCTTCAAAGTCAGGACATTCTGCAGCCTCACCATGGAGGGTTTGTAGTGGACCCCATGCCTCTCGCGCCATCTCTGGATCGAGGACTCGTTCATATCCTCAGGATCACCAGCTCCAAGCATTTTGACAATCTCTCTGGCTGCTTGTAGCATGATTTGGCCGTTGATCTCTTTGTTAGCAGCCCACAGGGCTGTAAACCAGTCCATGAGGTGGCCGTCAATCAAGCTGTACTTCAATGGAGGACGAGTGTTGAACCTTTTGGTGGGCATCCCAGCCTCCAATGTACCCTTGAATTCTCCTGGTTCTTCAGGATATAGCTCACGGCCGGTTTCGAAACATCATAAACCTTGGACAGCTCAGTGATAGATCTCTTATAGGCGCCAACAGGTGCATTGTATGTAGCAATAATGGCATACTTTTGAGCTAAAGACAAGCGCTTCTGGGAAGACATGGCTAAGAATGGAATATTCACCAAGTAAACTGACAATAAAGTAAAAATATCCGAAGAAATAATGGATTCTTTGCACAAAAATTTGTTAAAAATATCCGGTTTCTACTGTATACTAAATGAGGAGTATAATCGTCAATGCAGGAAATACCTTATGAGTGTGTTTTTCACCATTAGAGTTTCTTAAAGATATCATGAAAATGATGTGGTCTTCAACGGAGATAATCACAATTGATGTTAGTTCCGATGAAGAAGGTGATCCCATTCAGATATTCATTGGTAATTTGTGTGCGATTTGTCGGACAAATGCAACGCATTCAGAATCTGACAAAGTGGTCACTCCATATACCACCAATATATACAGCTATCACTTGGTATTGTTGAGATACCCGTTGAAACAGTTTTTTACTTCCTGGATCATCATCTTCACATTTGTGGACTTGATTCAAGGGAAAATAATTCGTTGATTGGTAGTACTTGTTTTGCACCGTGGTTTGTGTTACTTTGATGTGTAGAATATTACTACACTGGTAAATTCGAATTGTATAGTTGATTTAATTTGGGACCATCTATCTGCTTCCTTTTTCACTGAAGGTCTAGTAGATTATCAATATGAATTTCTCCTGAACTCCTGCAGAAACGAAATACCAGACTTGAAAGTATCGGGGAGCAATTTGGATGAATATAAAAATACACTTCTTCCTAGATTGGCACCATGGATTCAGTCCAATATATCCTCCTAATATGATTAATAAAGTGCAAATACACCACAGAATTAAGTATAATTGAATTATTTTGATAAAGAAGGAAAATTCGGAGCTTTACTCAGTCCCTTAATGCGTTGTCTGGATGTAAGGATAACTAAATACATGGATAATCAAATAATTTAGCTGTTTTGTATCCTTCACATTATCAAAGATTAATACAACCCTAACGAATAGGAGAGCAACCAATCATTCGATAGAAGGGATATATATGCTTCTGGGTTGCAAAGACCATCACAGCGAAGACATTATCTTCTATCGCTCTAAAAGAGTTGATTTTACCTTTCGCAACAACTTACTTGGTTGAGATAGCGTTCAGTAATGTTGTGCGATAGAATACAAAACTAGAATAGACTGGATATCCATAATGACCTCAGGCTTGCGATAATAAACATTAAGCCAAAAATTGAACTCCTTGCTTATGATACACAAGGATAAGAAAGCAATTAAGATCAGAATATAGAACCGCGATATCAATTATTTTACCCACAGTTACTACTTCAGATATTTGACGATTATAACTCTATAGTATTAATACCAATCATCTTTAAAAATATACGTATAATTATTGTTAAAATGGACCGTCGGAATATATTGATATCAACAGAGTGTCCGAAATTTTGATAAGGTAGATAATAACTGCTCTAGATCATGTATCTTACAAATAAACAAAACCATTGAGCTAAATAAGCAAATTTTTGATATCATTCGAAATATAGGCCAAATGTATAAAAAATGATTAATGATATAAAAATCGTGTAAATATATATTGCAAATATTAGAATCTTATTCTGCATAGCCGATTGCACCTTATTAAGTGTTAAACTGAAATAGGATAATTTTGAAATACAGTGTAACCCGCATAATTGGGACTCGGATAATCGGGATATCCGCTTAAACGGGATAATGTTTAGAAACAGATTTTTGCATACAAATATCGTCAGATAATTGAGAGATCAAATTGGCTACTCGGGATTTCTTATCCAGTAACCTAATACTTTGAAGATTATTATCGCTCATATTCTGGGTTTCTATCCAGGCAGACCGAATAATTCGATAAATTATTGCTAAATTGGATTTCAATCCCAATTAAGTGATTATCAATTCTTTTTAATTTAATCGAGATATATATTCAGAATCACTTATATAATGTTTTGGTTTCTAAAAAGGAATTTTCATAGTTGTACAGTATGTCCCATAAAAATCTGGAAATTGGTCAATTATCTTACATCTAGCATTTTATGAGTTTGATAGTTTGTATTAGACATATCTACTTAAAATTTTATATTCCATTAAGTCATGTTTTTATTGGGAATACATTTTCCTTATATTATATAACATTTTTGCGCATATTTATTGTTGCATCATCATGACACAAACACTTTTGCTATAGTCATTTATAGCTGTATTTTCATTCTGATTTAATAGCATTTATTATTCACCATGTGTCCGACTGAGAAAAGGTAACACGTAATTATACTTCTAAAGAGGAATAAACACTCAGTTAAGGAAATATCTAGAATTGTAGGGGTCTCATTATCAACGGTTTACAACCTAAAATCCCGAATAAGTGAATGTTTGCCAATTGAACGAAGAAAAGGGAGTGGGAGGCCAGGGAAATTACTCCCATTAATAACGAACGGTATCGCACAACAAATTCGGAGAACCCCTTACATTTCTCTTAGAGCTATGGCAGATAAGTGTCCAGTTACCAGCTCAAAGAATACGATTGCATGTGCTTTGAAGAAGTTAAGGTATACGAAGCCCTGCCATAGCCCCATTCCTCTACTATCTGAGAAAAATCGTATATCACGACTTGAATGGGCAGAGAAAAATCTTAGTAATGATTGGCAACATGCTATATTCGCCGATGAGGCTTCGATTTGGATCGCACGTGGGAGAATTCGCATGTAGACCAAGGAAGGTACTGAGAGGCTGGGAACAACAGTGAAACATACCCAAAAAGTCAACATTTGGGCAGCTTTTTCGTCTGTAGGAATGTTTCCACTATGTATTTCCCAAGAAATACTCACAGCAGCTCTCTTTGTGAATATACTAGAGGGGCATTTGATAACACAAGCAACTGTTTTTCATGGGTCTGAGTGGTTTTTGGTGCAGAATAACGACCCAAAACACACAGCCAAACTAACCAAGGCATGGATTGACAAAAATATGAAACAAAACAGAATAAACTGGCCAAGTCAAAGTCCAGATGTTAACCCTATTGAAAACTTGTTCGCCTGGATTAAGTTAGAACTAATCAAACGCAACCCTAAAAATATTCGAGACCTCAATTACAACTATTGAAAATTTGGGAGGGGATAGATGCAGATTTTCTTCGACCTTATTGGGCTTCCATGCCCAAAAGATGTCAGCTGGTTCAGGAAAGTAGAGGTTATAAGATATAATACTGAAGAACTACTAAATTACTTTAGATATTTCGGAAAACATTGCAAAAATCTTCGATAATAATATTCTTTGAAATGATTTACCTATTCCAGGTTTTTATGGGACACACTGTAACTTTAACTTTTATATGCGTGCTACAACAACTCATCTTGCTAGACCCTATAGCCATGATATAGTGGTGGTAATTTAAATTTCTTATAATGATCGGTTAATCGAGACAATCTGTTAACCGGGACGAATCATTGATTCATCAGGCATCCTGATTTAGCGGCTTCTACTGTATAGGATAATTTTGAAATGCATTCAAAAAGGTGTGAAAATATGATTAATCTGTGAATTTATACTTTCAGACTTTGATAATACCAAAATCTGACTAAATGTGCCAAACCACACCTTACAACATATTCAAAATTTTCGGATTGTTTAGTACCTTCCGTGATTCATGTTGATAGCAATGACTTGGAAATAGAATTTGATTTGGTCAAATTAATCCCAAACTTAGTCTATATTTATCTAAATTTTGTACGTGTACCTAGAAAAATTTGAATTTCCTAACTCAAGAGAAATTTCTTCTTGATTGAGTTACTATTTTACTCGATTAAAAGGTTTGTCCCGTTACCTGAAATGTTGACTATAATGGAGTTTATTCCATTCCTGGAGATTGTCCCTATTAACCGGATTATCCGTATAATACGTTTTACACGCTCTATTTGGACGAGTTATAGTTCTATGTTAACCTCGAAATATGATATTTTGACACTGTTAGACATTTATAAGTCACATTATTATCAATATTATGTCATTTTTCAACTAAACTGAGATTTATCATTAACAATTCTAGAACTCTTGTTTTTATACACAATATTTATTGCAGAAATCTGCCTAATAGAAGTTATGTCACCAAAATTGTAGAATGAACAATTCATACCAACGAGAATGGCTCGTCGATCCCACGATGAACTCGGCGCGTTGCACCTCGAGGTATTCAACGGACAAAAAACATGTAACAAAAATTGAGATTTACAAATATTGATGTTGTTTATGATATTATGATTCAGCATACTCGACTATTCCAGTATAGTCGTTGAAAGTATGATTCTACCTCAATTTTGAAATTTGTTTACTTTATATTCATAAAAACAACAATATATTTATATATGAGAAACTTGAAATTCGAAATTCGTATTCAGCATATTGACTTACTCCTAGACAACAGTTTAGAAATAACCTGTATGTATATTTTGAGATTTGGATAATATGTTGGCATTATATTAATATAAGCAACAACAAAGTAAATATGATTAATCCAAAAGTATGAAAATCAGTATATTTAGTCATGATTTATGGAATTCAATTTACTTCCTTGATATACACGATAACTACAAAGTTATGCGACAATTTCAAAATTGCATACAGTAAATCCTTTCCCTGACAACGGGCAAACAAACAGATAGACAGACAAACAGATAAACAGACAAACAGATAGACAACAATTGTGATTTAATAATATAGATCCTGAGATCAAAAGGTGCATTATTTTGCACTCTACGGATAATTTTGGAAAAATATTGCTTAGTTGATAGGTTACAGTTGAAATTATCTTACCCCGGTTTTTATAACTTATTTTCTATCTGAGTAAAATCCTGAAGTAATTGTGAAATTACTATCCAAAGATTGTCAATGGTATAAATATGCCAGACATAACCCCTTGCCTTTTCTCTTGCCAATGTTTAGATATATACGTCACGTGTTGTGTTTTATTCATTATCGTGGCTTTATTGAAGCTTTCTTTAGGCCAGCATCGCGAGTGGACGCAGCTCCAAGAAAAACTCAAGTCTGAAATTTCGTGATCAAGGAATTCTCCAAATATTTGCCGAAGCTCAGTACATTTTAGCTGAAGGAATTGTTCAATTTATACTAAAGGAAGATTTACAACTCCATGTTTCACCTGATTTAACGAGTTTTCATCTTAATGATTTGTATAAAGATGACCAGAGATGGTTGAAATTTGCCTCTTTGATGAATACACTGAGTGTTACAGCTGTTGAGAGATTTATTTTTGCTGGACAATGGGCATTAGATTTAAACCAAAGTTGGCTAATTTCGAACAGTCTGGTATGCTTTTGGAACTACACAAGACATTTATATACACTGAAAAACGAAATTGTTCTCCTCCAACCCCTACGTGACATATATTCTCACATTACCTCAAAACATAATGTTTCACCACACTTACTCATCTACAAATTATCATATGCATGTATCAATTGCTTATACCAATCGTCACAACATACTAAATCTGTTCCACCCGTGATCCCAGGCACAACCTTGAAAGGTTCTCTCAAGAATGACAAAGATAAAAAGAATGTCGATACTCCAATCTCATCCTCAGGGTTTGGAACACAATTGGAAGTAGTTAGTGAAGAATTATTAAAGGAAGCCAAGGAAATATGTGAATTTTCACTTTCATTGCTAATGAACATTGACTTAAATCTCACAAATTTCAAACAGTTAGTCTCTATTTGGGTCAAAGTCTTAATTCAACTTGGTCAGAAAATTCGCTATGAATTCTTAATCGAACTTTTCAAAGATTCTGATGATTTGCATATAATTAAGGCTACTGTGATGATTGAAGTACTATCCTCTAAAAATTCTAATCTCCTAGTTCCAGAAATTGCACTTAGTTCTGCGTTTGACTGCCTGACGTGTTCAAAAAGTCCCAACAGTATAATCAATCTGGAACTAATAATAGAATTGGCGGGACTCTACCTTAATGTAGAGCATTATAGTATGGTATCTTCCTGTGTTGAGTATGGGCGAAATATTGGAATTTTGCTTTTGAGCGAGTCACAAACTATGATTGTCCACCAGAAAATATGTTTTTGTTTGTCACAATTGGAGTCTATTTCAGCAATAAGTTTGTCTTGTGTGAAACCTTTTGCAAGATCGAGCGAAATATTCGAACAAATGCTCAAAGCGTTTTCTTATGGAAATGAGAGTAACAGTGTAAATTTATTTTTATACTGTTTACAAATGATATTAAATTATTGTAGGCTAGTTTTAAACACACCTGAGTTTACATATTTCCTTACCAAAAATGCAACAACCATTTTATCATATTTGTCTAAATATAAGAAAGTAGAAATTTCACTTTTTAGATTTGATAAAGGTAAAGACATTAGGATAGAATTTTTTATGCTTTGCTTGGATGCATTCTCTCGCCAGAAGATGTGGAATATTGGTCTCAAATTTGTGGAATTGGCATTGACACAAATCCCTAGAGAATCCCATCAAAATTTATTTAAATATTTGATCATTTTCAAATCAAATATGAAAATAGACGTACACATGGATATCTTACGAATTATTGCAGATTTTGATCAGATTGATCAATCTGACTTGTGGTTGATGGCTGCTCATGCTTCAACTTCATTTAAGTTTAAATTCGTTTATTATAAATCTGCACTTGAATCCCTTTCTGGTGTTGATGATTTTCTTTTACGAATTGAAGTTTTGTTCGAATTTTTGAGCTGGTTGGTGCTGATCAAATATCCTCCCAAAGTGTTGTGTACTTTGTTTGAAGATACATTAGGACAACTTATTGAATATGTGTTTGAGAGATTGATTGACAATATAGGGGATGATGATGGAATATATCAGAAAGATGCGCCTCTTGCTCCCGAATTTATACATCAAAACAAAAACTATGGAAAATTTAATCAATCTTTTGAGGAATGGACTACCCCCGAAATTGACTGTTTTTTTCGACTATCTATCATATCCCTAATTCTCTCTGGTAGATCAGATGGACTTTTGTATGATTCCAATCTTCGACTTCTTCTCTTTTGTGTTTATTCAATGTTGAACCAAACTGTTGTTCGAGATACAGATCTTAGAATGACGACTCAAGAACTGTCGAAAAAGAGTAAAGGATCTACTAAATTCAATACTAATATGGCTGTACCACATAGTTTACCCGATTGGTCACAATATATTCTAAATCGAACTCAACTAATTGATACTAACCAAAGGCCTAAAATTTCTTTGAAATATCCAAATATTACTATGTATTATCTCAATTATTTCAAGGAGGAATTAAAATTGTCATTATTCTCACATTATCAGTTAATCCCTCTCCTTCTTATCCATTACATATCAACAACTAATGAAAATTGTCCAAGAAGTTGGTTGCATTTATCCTATATAAGTATGATGATATATTCCAAAAAATTCATTTTCGATTCTTCATATGAATTTTGGAAGGAAAAATTGTATGGAGAATACTTTGCAAAAGAAGATAGAAGTATTCTGCATGAAATTACTAAAGATTTTCATAATCAAGCAATTGTATTACCGGGTCCGTTTTTACCTGATAGCGCATCAGCAACCTGCAAAAATATAAATTTAGATATTTTTTATACCTTCTATCAATCTGATTTCATCATTTATTTGGCACTAGAAATTTCAAATGTATTGTTAGAGTTAGGAGAACTGCAGCCCACGATTGATATTGTGGCTGAATGTGAAGTCTTTTTAGAATTGTCACCTAAACTCTTCTTTGATTATAAGATCCAGTCATTGAAGGCATCTATCCACGATGCATTCAATTTCTCAATTAATGGCCAATCTATTATTACACGTATGTTACAAGATAAATTTCTTCCAATTAATGTACTTCTTCATTTCTACAATTCTGTTGGAAATTTCTTGGAATATTCTTTAGCTAATGAATATCTGGAAAACTACATACGATTATTTCATAAAAATATTTCGGATAAATCTTGGAATTACTACTCATACATAAAAACAAGATTCGAATTTGAATTGGCAACTCGTAAGCTTGATTTCGCTTTCTCTCATATCGAAACGAATAGAAAACGTAACATAATAGATATTGAGATCCTACTTGAAACTTTATATAGTTGTTTTTGCATGTATTATTCTTCTCAAAATTTTATTGATTGCATTTCTTCCTTGAAGAATTACGTATTTTATTTATGCAAACTCGCTACAATTATTGACGAAGCCATTCCGCTGGAAACTTATTCTAGATATGTAATGAAAACAGTATTATCTTACAAAAGACTTAATCAACTATATATCGACACTATTTCATATTTGAATTCTGTTTCATTAGAGTTTGATGTTTTTCTTGATAATTATTCTCCTATATGCTCTGATTTTGCGAATACCCAGATATCTTTCTCATCTTTCGGGATTACCGTCTTCGAAAAGTGTACTGAGTTATGTACTAAAAAGTTGAACTTCCACATCTCTACATCCACCCACAGAATTTTCGATATGCTTGTTTATCGAAACTTTAAATCGTTAGAGTTTAGTGAACAGCTAATCCAAAATTGTTTTCGTATTATTACTGAATCAATTGCAATTCTAGTATCATTACAAAATAATCCTTCTTTAGAGTATATTGTTCAACTTTCGAGGGCAATGATCGCATTATACCACTATTTTGGAACAGAAACTGATCAAATGTGGGTGTGCTATAATTCTGACTCTGATCAATATTCTCGATCGACAATGTTAGAGATTATAGAATTCAAAGAACACGAAATTTCCCAATCCAAAGCTCTTTTTTACATTGCTTCTAGTAATAAACATTTTCAACAGCTTACACTTCTTTGCCTAAAAGATGGGATAAATATTAATTTGTTAACCGATATTAGTTATATCCAGTTTTCAGCTATTGATTTAATACCTAACTATACAAGACTTTTCCACTAAATTTACTAGAGCGTGACACGTGAATTTAAAATCGTTCTATATAAAGTATATCACAGCATGAACTGAGTATATATTTTCATAAAAATAGACTTAGTGGGGTCAAAATTGACCCCAGATTGACCATTAATTGATTGACGAAGTGGGGTCAGAATTGTCATTGTAAGTTATACAATGTGAATTACATCAAATTATTTTACACCTATAAAATATTTTCGAATTTATATAATGTCTATTGGTTGACTTTAATCCATTGGCCTACATAATGATGACTTTTGCAACATTGGGTGACGATGATGCATCAAAAGATCCCAATTTCTGAATTGTATTTTGAAATTTCGTACATAAGTTTCTTGTTAGTCATGAATGTGCTTTTCGTAGTCAACAAGTCCGATACATTGTGTCGATATGTTGGCACACAAGTGGTGTTTTTCGGATATGTGATATTTTAGTGGTACAGTGGAACCTCGAGAACAGGGGCACCCGCGTAGTGGGGCACCTCTTGAAGTGGGGTAGTTGACCCAAAATTTTTGACATTTTGGTTCCGTTCCTAGCATATTACCCTCGCGGAGTGGGGCGCTTTGTTTTGATAAGATTTTTTGTTTTTTTATGCTCCCTGTCTCTCTCTCTCTGTGATTGTATGTGATTGTATGTAAGTATGTGTGTGTATGTGTCATCATCATCTCAACTTTTCAACACAATCTTTCGATTTCTTTCTCCAAAATCTAGAACTAAGGTAGGAACACTGCGGCATGTTTGTTTCAAGAAATGAACATTCATCTTCATTATACGATGTAGTTCATGTTCATTTTGTAACATGAATTGAATAATGCACGCATTCGACGTCTCCTCGGTATTTTTTTTATTAGTCATTCTATATCTCCTGTATGTTTTCCTCATCCAAACCACATCTTAACCTCGAACAGCGTTCAAAGATCCTCAAACTGTCCGAGGAAGGCTTGGCCGAACGAGCGATAGCCAGAGACATGGGAACTAGCAAAGGGAACGTCAGCAGTTGAAGCGGCAGCAGAAGGATATCGAAAAGCTCAGGAACGGACAAGACGAAATACCAGATCACGTTAAGAAAAGGAAGATCGTACAGATCAACCCGCAGTATGAAGACATCGAAAATGCTGTGGTGAGCTTCATTGAGTGGCGAAGGAGAGGGGTATGTCAGTCACTGGTCCCATGTTGACGGAGTTAGGCAAGTGAGAAGCGACTAAGCGTGGCATCAACAACTTCAAGGCTTCAGAAGGCTGGCTTGATAAGGTGAAGAAGAGACACAGGATTGTCAGAAAGAACTAGAGTGGAGAGGCGGCTGCTGTGGACAAGTAACTGGTTAAGAACTGGATGGAGGAATTGCCTGATATATTGAAAGAATATGGGATGAAAGAGGTTTTTAATTGCAACGAGACCGTCCTAAGATTCAAACAAGCCATGAAGAAATCTCTGGTCAGGGCTGGGGACAGTGGTCACGGGAAGAAGGTTCAGAAAGAACGGCTGACTGTGCTCATCTGCTGCTCATGGATGGGGGAGAAGGGAAAGCTTTTGATGATCGGAAAGGCAGTGAACCCGAGAGCTCTCAAAGGCGCCAATTTAGGAAAGTTGCCTGTAATTTACCGGTCATAGAAATTTGCATGGATGACTGGTCGCATATTCAAGGAGTGGCTTCGAGACTTCGACTGCAGGATGAGCGCCCAGGGCCGAAACGTGCTGCTCACCATGGACAATGCAGGGGTACATAATATGCGTGATATTTCACTAAAGGCAGTCAAGCTCGTATACTTCCCCAAGAATACTAAGTCGTGCATTCAGCCATGTGACGAAGGGATAATTCAAGCTCTAAAACTGAAGTACAGAGAGCAGCTCCATCCATATACTCGGCAGCCTATTTAGCCAGCAGGCCGCTGATGACGACCCCCTCAAGGCCATCAACATCGCGTTGGTCATGGTGTGGATTTTCGAGCCTGGAAAAAGTCGAGAAACGTACAATTTCGAAGTGCTTCGCAAACCGCGGATTTTGTAAGGTTGGTGTAGTGGCCGATCCCGCTCCTGCGATGAAGTTAGGGTATTGCGATGAGTTAGAACAGGAGGAACTGGACATGCAGGTCCGGGAGGATGATGACAAGGTCTTATTCCCTCCTCAAGAGACTCCAGAGGCTCTATCCGACATGGCTGTGCTTGACAACTCTACAGTTGTGGACTCCGGAGGAGACAAAATGTATCTCAGCGATATCGGAGAAGTGGAAGAAACCGCCTCTGAAGCCCCAAGGAACTCCGAGGCTCTCGCTGCTATCAGGACACTGCAAATGTACGCCATATTTCGTGGAGATAAAAACGCCATCGGTGATACTATTGACCTGCAGTGGTACAGCCAACTCATCACAGACCGAATGGCCTCTGAGCTTCGTCAGACGAGCATCACTGAGTTCTTCAAAAATTCTGAACAATGATATTAACTTGACTGGTGATTGACTGTAACTGTGAAATCTTAATATGAGCTTTATATCTACCACCTATGCGTTGCGTTTGGAAATGTGGGACATTTTAAAGACTCGCGAATTGGGGCACTCTCCCGAACTGGGGCACTTGTTCGGGCTACTTTTTGTGCCCAGTTCTCGAGGTTCCACTGTTCTTACAATGAATGAAATGTTCATTGGATGGATATCTATCCATTGATCCATAATATGATGACGTCAGCATAATTAGGTGACGATAACATCAAAAATTTCAAAATATTCACCAAAAATATTATTACAACCCGTTACGCCAGGAAATATCAATGGAGGTGCTTTAAGAATGCCCAAAATATAGTGCCTCATTGACATTACCTGTCGGCACAGGTGGTAATGTATATTTTCCCTGTGACGATTACTTGTAGTAGGCCTGTCACTGGAAAATTGGCCCTAACTGAAAATCTGGTTAATCTGTCAAGATGTATTCGGACCGTGTAGAATTTGGTCGTCCAAAATATTCAACCATTTCTAGCTCTGAGTACCAAATGATATCTCTGACAAAATACGGACGTTTTCTAACCCGGATTGTTGCATATATTTTGCTGTTAGTTATTGATTAAGATTTTCAAAATAGCAAACTAGTTGCTGGATATTTCTTAGCAACCTAGGTTGCTCGAGTATTTTAGGGACCGATGGCAGTCTTCTGCTTGAGGGTTCCTATATAGCAACCTAGGTTGCTTAGAAAACCCCAACACGTCTGTATTTTGTCAGAAAGATATCATTTAGTACCCAGAACCTGAAATGGTTGAAAATATTTTAGACCAGCCAGACCAAATATATCTGGAATATTCGCTCCTGCCGGACCGACTATTTCGCGACAGGTCCTACAATGGACCAAAACTCCATGGAAAATTGTCCGCTCTATGACTAAGATTTTCAGCAACGGACCCATATTCCATGAAAAAATTGATCCCTCGGACCAAAAATTTCGTGGCAGGCCCAGTACTAATGATTGCCCTTATTATTTTTAATGCTGAGCGGATTATTTGTAGTAGGCCCAATTCAATCAGCCCTCAACGTTCGCGCTTTCGACCATTCGCAAATAATATTTTGTGGCATATTTAGCCGTTCGCGACACATTCCCTCGACTATTCGCGGTTTTTGAGTAATAATTTTGGTTATATGTCTCAGTGATTACCAAAACTTTGAAATTGAACCTTACTATTTAAGTATTTCTAATTTCGAAATGATTTGGGTATTATTTAGTGATTCTATGAATATTGGTAATAATTTAACAGTTCTAAACTAGAACCATGTATTTCTACCATTCATTGGTGACAATTGTTAGGTGATCATTTCTTGCATAGCACCTGCTGTCACTTTGTTTACCAAGTGGGAATTGCTCGATCTTCTTCCATTCCTGACTTACACTTCAAGTTTTTTGGCAATTATGAACTTTTTGTATGTGTTGACCTAGAATTGGGGAACCTAACCTCCTTTTTTCAATTGACATTTAGTCTCGCTGTTTGCGGATTGCCATTCACGGTGAATCTCATGAACGTAACCCGCGCGAACAGAGAGGGATACCTCTATACATATTATGTATACTCAAAGTAACATTTGGGCCGAAATTTTATATCCAATGCCCGCAATTTTAACAAATCCTGCCTGATGCATCCCGCAAAAAATTACGATCTGTATTGACCTCAAAATTTTCCTATCCTATAAAATGTTTGTATTGACAAAGCAGATAAGTATTTTAGCCAACTAATTTAAATGTATGAACTAAATTAATTAAATTTAGCAGACACCAAGATAAGCAACAAAAATATATTATAATCCTGATACGTATTTGGGCGGAAGAAGAGAGTTATGTGTATGGTGTGTGCCTGTTGTGGCCCGATAAATAAAACTTGGTCCGCAGGTGCGGGCTGCCCGTGGGCCAGACCGCCTTGCGTGCAACTCTCTGTATCCAACAGTCGCGTTTTAATAGTCCTAGCCGAAACGCCGCCCTCGTGCGGCTTATTCTACTAGTTCTTGCGGAAAGATTTATGGGGCCTTCGGCTTCCAAAGATCCGATCGAGAATTTGCAGATTATGTGTGGGAAGAACTAATTGGCCAATGAATTGTGTGGAAGTGGTGGTGAAAATTTACATTGTTCTCTTAAAATACTTATATCTCTTAAATACTTCGTATTTGAAGTGGTGGACCAACACTTATTTTCACTGTACTTAAAGCTGCATAACTTTAAGAATGCGTATGTCAGAAATCATTCCATAGATTTGCACAAACGACTTTTAATGAGTTCAGTGTTCAAACTATCCTATTTATGCGTAATTTGGCAGAATTGGTGATTAATTGTATGTTAGTAGATTGGGTTAGGAACTTATTGAATACCAAATTAAATTGTAAATTCCAGTGGGTTTGTAAAGGGCCATCCTGGTCCCAAGGAATGATAAAGTGGAAGCGATCAAATTATATTTTACTCAAAAAACTAGCTGGTACTAAATAATATACAGATCCATTGATACAGTTGTTGAGCCGGATACTGCAGTTCTATATCAACTGAGTTTCTTAACTCATTACAACCACCAGGACTGCCACCACACAACTGATTCAGTTGGAGCGACAATCATACTGTTAAGACTTAGATTTACCCAAACTATGTATTGCAACTCGCCTTGCAATCAAATCCATCCTGCCTCATGTACTTGACTAACTGGACGGGATTTGGAGAAGATATATTCATCCTAAGAATTCCACTCCTTCCAGTAGACATGCCATTCGAATTCAAAAGACTCCAATTCCATTGAATACATATTAAAAGTGGAAATGGTATGTATGCAATGGCGATGAGTAAACGGTGTGCAGAACTAAGTTACGCAATCAGTTGGTGTAACATTACCAATTCTATACCATTACGTATAGGTAGAATTTAATTGGCCAATGAAAAAAATCCAAATTTATTGTATTGATTCGTATGGAAGAGGTGTTGAAAAATCACACATCGTTTGTAAAAATAAAAATTTCTCTTAAATACTCCTTATTTGAAATGGTGGACCAACATTTGTGTGACACACAAAATTTGGTTGAGATCGCTTCAGGTATCTCGACAGATGTGGCAATATTTTGAAATTCGGCTAAATTATACAGTGGAACCTCGCTAAGCAGGGAATTTTTTATAGTTGAAATGGAACATTAAGCTCTATTTTTCGATTTTGGAAGTTAGTGATGGACCCAAATCATTTCACACCATCTTGTAGTGCAATATTTGAAGTTCACTTTGCACTTTTATAAGTTGAAATTATTCTGATTTGTACAAACCCCACGATTTGATAGAAATAATGTGAAAAGTGGTATTGGAATGGCTTAGAAGCCATTGCGGATAGTATAAATACATTAAAATACAGCTAAGTACCTCTTTCTACCAATTTTTACAACAGATGCTAAGCGGGGAATATTTTGTAGGCGAGGTTCAACAATACTCACAAACAGTATATTAATCGCATACTCTCGATACTAAGATGCTCAGAATCAGCATACTCGATTACCCCAGGATAGTTTTACGTATATGTTATAGGCCAAATGCGCTTCGACGCGAAACTAGTAAAATATAAAAAAGATTTAATTGCTCACAAAATTGGTAAACATGTATAAAAAGTAAATGATATAGAAGAGGGAAAAAATTGTTAAGTGTATCAGTTGTCAATAATGTTCTACACGTTTATCCGATGTGAAATAACATGATAATAATCTAACTCAGGGTAAATATAAGCTAAATAGATTAGTATAGCCTGATAATTATATAATTGGACGAAACTGCAGCAAATGAATTAAGATGGACCAAAAAATGATATATCCTCTTGGCATATTTCGCAAAATTTGAGAATTTTGGACTGTACTTCACATATGTGTTTCTGACAATTCGAACATACGGAACGTCGTTTCATGTCTCTTCCCCTTTCGCACATGTAACAACGACCTCTTCTCGAAGGAACAATACTTGAAACTTGATATTCAACTGGTAAAGTAGAGGATTGAGTAATAGATTGGATTTGGGTCTTTAAATGCTTATGGTAGTATTGAAATGAAGTTGATGACTGAAGACTGATTATGGATGGAAGTACTAGAACACTTCCAAGTAAATATAAGAACTGTCGTCTATCCTTCTTTTGTACAATGTCTTCATTCGGGTGCTTCAGGCAGCACAAAATCCATGATGACAAAGCAACTTCGCCAATTAAATCAAAAAACAATACACAAGGCCATTTACGGATGATTCGATGAGATCTAAATTCTTTAATCATTTGGTTGTTCTTATCGACGCCACATTTAAACTTATTGTAGCCCAAAATAGCTGAGGGTTACATTTAGGGTTATTGATATTAGGAATCTGCTCATTGCGGTGTATATTTGATAAAATAAGAACGTTCTTAATCTTTTTAGCCATGAAAGAAATTAATGTACTATATCCTTATTGTGTGTATACAATCTGGAAGAATGTATTGATACTCCCTTGGTATCTTTCATTTCTTTTGGAATTTCTCTTCGATCCCTCCGCAACATCTCCATGTAATATGTTTTATATTTGGTAAGAAATTGATCCGATAACATTTTTGAAGTAAAGAAATTATCGCCTGCTACAAAATGTCCAGGACTAAGCTCGAGCACAACCTAAGAACAATATAATTTGGCTTATTAGCAATATAAGACTTGCTTCCTGTGTATACCTCCATCGCACAAGGAAAATACGTTTTAGCATCAGCAAGAATAAATATCTTAATGCCGTACTTGTCAGGCTTGACTGACATAAATTGCATTATAGGGCATCTCCCACGATAACCTGTCATGTGCTCATCCACGGTTAACCACTTACCCAGAGTGTAAGTTTCGGAAAGAGTAGTGTTTATAGAATCAAATACAAAACGAATCGGTGCTAGTTTATCTTGAAAGGTTCTTTCCAATCTTGTAGAAAGATCATCAAAGCGCAAAAAACGCAAAATAACCTTAAACCTATCACGTGGCATCGAACATTTGATAATTGGTCCACAATCATTTGGATCATCGGAATACAGATTGGAAATCTTTTCCTTAGAAGAACGAAAGACGCCAAATAAAATCATCATACCAAGAAAGGTATATAATTCTTCTAGTGTGATAGCGTATAAGTACTTTTTCTGTGGATTAGGAACTTGATTCAATGGCAAATATGATTCCAATTTGTTGTTCGTCTGAGATAAAATGTATGAGCATGATTCATGTGTGATGAACAACTTGAAAAAATCTAAAATTAAGAAATTAAATCACATATGTGCCGACAGTCAACGTCTAAGGAGTTACAATGAGTAGAAATTGTTCAATGCAGCAATACTATTAGAATAATATTCAAGTATACTAGTGCGCTACATTTGCCTAGTCGCTTCGCGACAGAACGTGCGTAACGGCGACAGTAAGTAAACAACAATCGCACTTGCTGCCGCATTTTATATACGAAGTCCATTCGAAAAGTTTCCCTAATTTATATCTCGGGAAGTTAACGGAAGAATTAATCTAAAAATAATACACTATCTACTTCTATGCTTTATTATACACATAATCGGCCTAAGTTCAATACACTTTTCTCATCTGTGTACCAGAGCTTCTATCCCCTCTGTACGCCGTCTTTGTCCAGGCGCCTTGTCGAGTCTCTCATCGCTCCAATAATCTCCTCTTCGTCTCGAACCAAATTCCTCGTAACGATTCCTTCATCCATGGGAAAAGATGAAAAGTCGCACGGTGCCAAATCTGGGGAATAAGGAGGGTGGAAAGGAATTTCCCAATCGCATCTTTCCAATGTTTGGACAATTTCCTTTTTGGTGGAGGGCTGGGGCATTCATGATGGAATATCACACCTTTTTCTAACAGTCCTGGCCTTTTTTACTAATTGCAGGGCGTGTTTCTCTCTCAAAACCCAAAGATAATAGTAATTCCACCACACAGTTGACATTCTCCTCAGTAGAGGCTGTTTCCGGACGTCCTGATCGAGGTTGATCTTCCATATCCTCTCTTCCTTCTCTGATGATAACGACCCCACTTTCGCACAGTTAGTATTGATGGAGCGATATCTCCTAATGCCTCACTCAGATTTTGGTGGGTTTCTATGGGTGATTTATATAATTGAACAAAAAATTGATGACTGTTCTTATGTCCCTACTCGTGAATGAAGCCTGTGTGGACAACTTATCCATAATGACAAGATCAGAGAAAATAATTTTGGAGTGAATAATTGTTAGCTAATAAATGAAATGGTTAGATTACAAGTTAAACTAATAGTTAGGGAATACGAGGGTTAAAACTGTAACGCAGCTCTTAGGCTGAACTATGGAAACTTACTTTTCAAATGGACCCCGTATGCACGATTCGTGACCTATCTAAATATATTTCGTATAAAGCACTCAAATAGGCTTTTCTATATAATAATTATAATAAGTAAGCACATCTGGATAAATTGTGGCAGATGTTTGTCTCTTCGTTGGGCATATTCTATAGAAATTTCATGCCATTTTTGGTGGAAGGTGGAAGCTATTAGCGATTTTGTAACTTAAGCTAATTATTGAAAGTCTTCATGACATAATAATTCGAGAAGACCCAGAATGTTTCTAATTTGGGGTGACAGATATATTTGTGTCTTATATTTACATATTCTATTGATATTTCATGCTGTTTACTCTTCTAGGGTAAAGTTAACAGCGAAAAATGTGTTTTCGGACAAAATTTTTGCAATTGGTGTGAAAATTAACCATATTTCGGTGAGAATTTGAGATTTCGCTCCACAAACCGAATTTATGCTCTGTCAATAATCAGCCTCGGGTACAATCACACTAATGTACCTCTTTTTGTGGTATATAGATATCAAATCACTATTTTCATATAGAAACGCTGAGAGAAGATTATTCAAACAAAGAGATGTAAAATTGGCCAAAACTGACAAAGTTCGGACATTTTCTGTTACTAATCCAAATTATTTAGAGAAATTATATGCCTCTTTAGGGTGAAAATGTGAAATTTATCAGAAATTTTAAGCTTTATTTAACAGATGTGGAAGTTGAAACCAAGATAAGACTTTTCTACCAATTTATGAGTCGTTTTCAAAATTATACATTTAGGGGGTGAATGGCCTTAAAGTTTGGTAGCTTTCTATGCATCTTCATCATTTTTCTATACAAAGTATACCAAAGTGGGGGCCAACTCATAAAGGTGCTTTGTACGGGGAAAAACCAATAGGCATTTTGCTGAGCCCAAAGACACCACTACCCACTTCTGGAGGTTCAACTGTATAAATATATTATAGTATATAAGTTTGTATACTGGTCTAAGTGATTGAAGAACAAAGGTAGACATTTGACATGTAAGTAAATAATCGACACCTTACAACAAGTTCAGATTGTGGAGCAAAATATATAATTCTGAAGGAAATACGGTGAATTTTCACACCTAGCTACGAAAATTAATGTCCGACAAACACACCCTTTTGCTTATAACATTGCCCTATAAGAGTAAACACTTGAAATTATAATAAAATATGTAAATTTAGATACAAATATATGCTAACTCTTTGTCTAGTGATTTCATCATCATTATTTGACGAAAAGAATAAAATTTTACTAAATCGATCCTAACATTCAATTTCCTGGGAATAAAGCATGAAAATTCTGTAGCATATGCCTCTCGAGGACATTAATACATGGTCCTTACCAACCACGAATATGCTAACACATTCTCGAGTCATTTACGTCATGATGACGATAAAAAGTCACAAAATCGCTAATACCTTACTCCCATCACGAGAACATAGCATGTAAATTCCATACGATATGTATGCCCACCGAAAAGAGAAATATGTGTTCCTCAAAAACGCAAATATGCTTACTCATTCTCTAGTATCAAGAAAAAATATTTCCGAAATTGTTATGTTAATAAGCCTATTTGAGGACATTATTCGAGATCATATTATGATAGACATAGGATTATCTATACAGTTGACTCCGCTCAATACACCCACCAGTTATTCGGGTCAGCCGCATATTTGGGTCATTTTTCAGGAACGAAATCGTGCCTATAGAAACTAGTACAAAATATTTTCGGATAATCGGATCAAAATTTCTATTAATCGGGTTATTACACATCGTGCATTTGTATGTAGTAGTTTTAACTTCAAAACAAAATTGGGAAGGCGGACAGCATCATGTTAATATTGTATATTAATTTACCTACAAGGAATCCACATATTTTTACAATAGATTAGCGTATGGTATATGTATCCATCTATATGTATTGCTAATATTGGGTTCTCAAACCAGAAACACATAACATATACGTGCATGGGATATGTAATCTGAAAAACAAGACTCATAAGGTCATCCAAAATACATATATAGTAGATATAAAATACTAATATATTATTCGAACGGACGAGAAAAATTGGGCCGGTCTGGGATGATAAACAAGTATTATTTATGTGGACTACGGTACTTGTATTCTGAACATTCAAAGAGCCAAATTTGTGCCCATAATTATTACATACTAGTATAGATACTTCATAATAAGCGAACACTATATATAACAATTCCTATGTAAATTGTTTCATGGGGACCATAGGGTTTATACAATGAAAAGGCAATTAAAGTAGACATGATTCTATAATATTAAATCTCAATATATGTGTGTTCACAGTAGACTCTCGTTAGTATGAACACGGATAAGACGAAAACTTTCTTCATCCCCAAGATCACAAGTTACAAATTCATTCGGATAATACGAATACATTTTAGAATCCGCTAGTGTTCGTAATTACGAGAGTCTTACTATACGTTCTTTTTACAATCTACAAGAACTGATCATACATTAACAAAAAAGTTGTAAATAGAGGGATCAAGCATGCTACTTCCGAATATGAGATTTTCAGCACGAAATGATGAATATTTATTGTTGTATATAAGCATATAATCACACTTTCGACGGGTACGCAGGGTAATCGAGCATGTTGAGTCCGAATATGAATCATGCAGCGAAGAGACATGATTCACATTAGTCACTCATATACCGAAGCGACCGAGCTGAGCAACCGGAGGAAACTAGTTTTTGTAAAATTACCTCCACAAGTATCACTCTCCATACTAGGGCCCACAAGCTGAGGCTGAAAATCTTTCGAAAAGTATTCGTCTTGGTGAAAATCAGAAGGGGGTTCATTCCACCATTTAGTGCAGTCTTTAGACACATAATCGCATGGGCCATCATCCATCATTGAAATAGAAGAACCTTCGGAGGTTACAGTTTCTTCATCAGTTAAGTCAACTGAAGTTGAGCTACAGGAACCACTTAGATCTTCGTCAGAAATATCATCATAATCATCATCAGAATTGTATACATGCCCACATATATCAATTTCAGAACAGGTTTTCTTTGACTTGCTTTCAGGTGGTAAACTGAAACCTCGCTTAGATGATTCTGCCATAATCAAATGTTATCTTAGAAGGCTTTAAAAAATTAATGCAATAATTATTATCAGAAAACAAGTACAGTAGTCATTCGACAATCGGGGCACCTCCTCAAACGGGACACCCTTAAGCAATAATGAGAAAAAATCAGATAAATACTTGTATAGTATATAATGGATATAGTGATCATGGATATAGTGATATATTGGATAGAGTGATATTATTATCCCTTAGTATTCTTCCCCATCTACATATACGCCGTATAAAATTTATGGGATATAGTGATGTTATAGAGATAATTAGGCCGTAATATTTATGCCCCCCAGCTATATCACTATATCCATTATATACTTTACCTACTGTGTGAGAGATTCTTTATTATGGCCACTTTGTATCCAATGTTCTCGAATGTAGAAGCTTGTCTAGAACAAGAACTTTCACTACTATAAAAATCATTTGCCAAAAGTGAGTTTCACATATTTTTGGTTAAAAGGAATGTTATCTAGAGAATTTTTGAATAATTGAGATTTAGGATATAAATAATAACTGTCATATGAAGTAAAGCCTAAAACAGTGCAACCTCTATAAGTGGGGTCTTTGTAAATGGTGGACCTCTATAAGTCGGGGAACTTTGGACCTTCTTTGTTCATTTCCATAAAAATGGACCTCTATAAACGGGGAAGAGGGGAATGGGGACCTAGAGTTTCAGAAGTTATCTCATCCATACAAAATGACCTCAATATTTGGGGGGGGGCTAAACATCATTTTCCCCTAAATTTATCTTTATATGTAGTAAACTACACAATTTTATTCGAACAATCTAAGGGGGAATCAGGATGGTGAAAAATATTGTTTATATTTTCTCTGCTTCATACCCAATGGTTGATTTTAAGTATCCACACTCATCCCAGGGGTATAATATTCACATTCATTAATTTATACCGCAAATAGACGAAGCAATTAGCAATAATGCGTACTTCATAATACTAATTATAACCGGGGAATGGGGGGAAATTCCAATTTCGGCCGTCCCATGCTCCCCACTTATAGATGTTACACTGTACCCGAATATTACCAATAATGAATATTAGAAGCAATTGTTGTCTGATAAAAATAGAAGTTAGGAAATTCAAGTGATGACTACAATATAAATAATAACCTGGCCAACAACATTTTCTTGGCTGATATGTTGAGACTATTTCTAGAGTATATCGGGGTCACTGAGTTCAAAAATGGCACTAGTTCTGGTCAATTGGCTCTACTTTTCGTGATATTGTAAAATTATGTTTTTCAGCATCCGTGAATCAGTTGACTGATCTCATATAGTATGTATGTGTTACATTACAACTAGAATTAAACTTACGTAATAAGCAGATAATTTGAGATATAATATGATCTGAATACTTAACAATCATAAACGAATGTTCCCTTATACGAATTCCTCTTGTGAGGTCCTTGGGGGCAATCACGCATATGGCTCCAGCAGTAATCTGCCAGCATATGAGTGTCCCATCTTCCTTGGTACCGTTCCACCATAGTCCTGATGTCTTGGTGGAATCGCTCGCCCTGTTTTCGCTTAAATCATCAAGATTGTCAGGGAATCTCTCTAAATGGCTATAGAGATAGTGAAGTTTTATTCTCATTCTGGTTCCCAGACTGTGGAAGTTCTTGAGCATGCCTTCGACCAGATTCTGGTAGTTAGCCACTTTGGTGTTGCCTAAGAATCCCTTTACAACATCGACAAAGGAATACCACGCGGTAGCCTCAACTCCAGTCATGTGTGAGGCGAATTCTTCATCTTTATCAGTTTTCTGATTAGTGGTCCATCAAAAATTCCTGCCTTAAGTTTTTCGATACTCAGACCACGACATACTGAGCAGAGGTAGTTGAAACAGGTACCATCTTTGTCCAATGCCTTTACGAATTGTTTCATCAGTCCCAACTTGGTATGTAGTGGTTCTTTTCCGCCACGACAATCTTTTGACTAACTGGCCGGTTCTTCTTTTCCCAGTGCACCTCATCCGCTCTGCTGTCCCACAAACAAAGAAGCATGGGTATTTAGTATAACTACTTTGCTGTCCTAACAGGATATTGACCATTTTCAAGTCCACACACGCGATCCAGTTATGTTCATCATAACACAGCTTTGTAGGACCATCTTTACAGTTGCATAGTGCTCTTTCAAGATTACTGAATGGCCGATCGGAACATAGGCAAATTTGTTACCATTATGCAGCAACACGCACTTTAGACTCCGTTTAGAGCTGTCGATAAATAAACGCCACTCATTTGGATTGTATTGGAACAGTCCCATTGCTGAGAGAAGACCTGGGATGTTATTACAAAACACAAACCGCCTTCTTCACTGAAATAGCGAAGAAGTTCTTCGTCTCTGCGTCAGTAATAAGTTATCTTAGCTTCACTGTGGAGAACATGGTGTTCACTGAGACAGAAAGCCAGGATCTCTGAAGCTTCTTTTGACAAGCCTAAGTCTCTCACTAAGTCGTTGAGCTGCCCCTGTGTGAAAGGCTCCGCTATACTTATCGGTACAACTCATTACAGCTATTGCTGTCCGACGATTCATCAATTGCCTCAGTAAACGTAATATCAGGTAAGGACGTAAAAACAGGCACCTGAAATTCGCTGCAGTGTGGAATTAGGCGTCTTGCAGGATGTATGTCAGGATAATGCCACGAATTCTTTTTCTACCGGTTCCATCCAGACATTTTAACCATGCAGAAGTAGCAGTCATCGTGATGGTTCTTGGGCTCTCGCCAAACCATTGGTCACCAACTTCATGGATTTGGCTTTTCCTTGAGTCCATAGGCGAAGGGTTTCTGTGCAATGTTTGCACACTTTGTAAGGGCTCCCTGACTTATCCTGTTCGTCTAATTTAATACCAAAGTAAGCCTGATAAGCTATTTTGGTGACATCTCTAATATTACAACGATGTTCCTTTGCCATATATTCACCACAAATATAGCAAAAGACATCAGAATCATTGAGGTAACAACATCTAATGCATTTTGAATCCATAACAGGTTCTATGTTATGGACAAATAGTTGTAAATGTTAATATAAACATACAAACCGAAAATAATTGTAGTATTACCTTAAAATTTAAGGTTGTGAAATATCTAGAAAACTAGAGCCAATTCAGCAAAACTAATAGTATTTTCGGATACAGCAACCCTGATATACCCTAAAAACACTCCAACAATCTGAGTCAAGAGATAGAATTTTCTTTGTTGATCTGTGTAATTATTGAGCAATGAGATTTGATAATTGAGTAGCCCTTTCGTATGTAAAGAAACTTTTTGAGACAAAATATAAGATATGAGCCATTGAGCTCGCTCGACTGCACAACTTGCGAACGCTAACCCTCCCCTATGGGCGTCTCACCAGACCATACGTGGTCCAATAATTTCTACTCGGACATTCGGTCGTTTGGTTTCATTCCCCATAAATAAATTATTAATCTAAGCAAACGTTAAGCATAGTTTGGAGCAGACTTAATTAACTTTTGATCATTCACTATTATTTTAGTCTCGTTGTGTACGTAAATCCATCGGGTTGAGTCTATCACGAAACACCTTTTGTCACGATAAGCTTTGGGAAACCTCGAGATCGAGTAGAAAAGCAAACAACAAATTTTATGTCTCATGCAACCACAACATTAGCCCTGTTTGTACAACAGATTTCAAGACTTACATACAATGACCTTCATTATGGGTTCTAATTGAATATTTAGTAAATAAACAATAATAAATATCTGAGGTGGCCTTAAACATTTTACCGCGACTGTAGTTGGCAGACTTGCCAGTCGGCACAGTAAATAAACCCATAAAAGCAATCATTTTAGTACTGGGCCTACTATGAGTACATAGACGTATCCAGCGTGGTGCTCAGGGTGCTCAAGCATTCCCTAAGCTTAGCGATTGATGATAGCAAACGAACTTTGCCTAGTTGTACTGCGCGGCTTACGACAGTTTGTGTCCTCTTTATGCACCCCTTCGGGCACCTCTTATAGTTTACCTTAGCCCCCTCATGATAATCCTCGATACGCTACCGAAGTATTCGGTCACCAGAGACGGATTTAGGATTTTGTTAAGGGTTTCACTTAGCCCGCCTGCAAAGGGGTTTTCAATTGAAACCCCTTTACCCTCTGGATCGGCCACTGCCCAGTATATATTCAATGGTTTTGAGACCCTTACCTATGCACGCTGTTGGTCAGAATTGACCCCACACACTGTACTTAACATAATTATATAAATATAGTTATTAACTTTATAGCCTAATATTAAATATCTTGCAAGTCAACCTGTTAAGTACTTATATGAAACGACAAGTGGAAACCAACTTACACTGGATTATTTTCAATCCAAACGAGACAACAACAGACCAGATGGTTGCGAAGACGAATATCCATGCTACATGCATACTGAACAACAGGCAGTAGATAACAGTGTGCTTGAGATTAACAGCACTGCTGGGATGATACAGGGTAGGTTTTATGTTTTCAAACGCAGAGCTAAAATTACGTACTAAATTTTCTAGATATAAACACCGGCTGGTCTCTGCCTCAAGACATTGGTTGTAAGAAAGATGGACCTGCCCAACCACTAACCCTCTTCCTTGCTAAACCTGATTGTAACAAACGAATAACAAACCGATTCCAGGCATCGTGGTATAGTAAACACCCCTGGATCACTTACAGCGAATCGCAAGACAAAACATTTTGTTTTCCATGTATATACTTCAGCATCACAAAGTTACAGGACAGGTTTACAAAAACGGGATTTCATAATTGGCAAGTTGCAGTTGGAGACAAAAAAAAGGGGCTAGACAAGCATGCTAGGTGTGAATCCCACATTATAGCTATTATGAAATGGGAAAACTATAAATATAACCCTGTCGAGATCCAGGAAAGACTTAATCCTAATCGTCGCATGCAGGTTGAGCAAAATAGAATTTATTTCGGTACACTTGTCAGCTATATCAGGTGGTTTTGTCTTCAGGAAGTCGCTTTTCGGGGTGAGGAGGAACACGATGCCGGATCAGTCTGTAGAGGAAACTTCAGAGAACTTCTTGAATTAGAATTCGAGCTGCATCCCGAATTCCTAGCACAGAAGAAGTCTATTATGGAGCAGTACTCAATTTACACAGATTACCTCAGTAAGACGGTCTACGAAGAATTTATCTCAATCATGGCTGGCGAGATTAGGAAAATTATTGCAAGAGAGATTGCTCAAACAAAGTTCTACACATTAGTGTTGGACTAAGCTAAGGATGTCAGCGGCTATGAGTAGCTTTATTTATGTGTAAGATATCGCTCAGGATCTGTTCCAGCTGAAAGATTAATGGGGCTCATACGTCTTTCAGAGGGTCTATTTGATGCATGTGCTATAGTCCGTGAAGCTAAAGTTCTTATTCAATAGCTGTCTGGTTTTGGGTGTACACTAGTGGGATTAGCAGCTGATGGTGCTTCTGTTATGTCCGGTAAATTGACTGGAGTGCAAGCACTACTTAAGGAAGAACATCCATGACTTATCTACGTGCACTGTGCTGCACATAGGCTTAATTTGGTTTTAGTAAAGGCTCTCAAAAATTTGTGTCCAGCTATGATCAATATAGTGGACAAACTCCACTCGCTATTCAATTCAGCTAAAACGAATGACAGTTTTGAAGCCGAGCAAAAGACACTCAAGATCAGGGTGCTAAAGATTCCATTACGATCAGAAACAAGGTGGTCATCCATGTTCCACGTACTAGATGTTATATGCTCTCGCTTTAAACCGATCATGCTCACTCTTATGTAAAGGGCAGGGGATGACGACAACGCAGCACTAACTGCTGGCGGTCTTTACCACAAGATGGCATGTGGTGAGTTCATAATTAATTGCGTCGTTCTGAGGAAAGCCCTTGCAACTATTCACAGCCTGAGTGAATATTTACAGGGAGCATTAATTGAGTGGCATCACGTTGTACACGATATTAGAGCCTGTAAGTCAATGATTAGTCAGTTCGGAAACGAAATGTCTGTTGCTGAAATGTTGGAACAAGCAGAAGAAATCAGTACTGATTGCTGTATCCCCTAAATGTGACCTCACCAGTTAACATGACAAGAAATTCAACAGAACATGTTGATTACTTGAGCCATATACAATCATTTTCAACAAAGGTTTGCCACAAAGTCTTAGCTGAATTAGAATTACGATTTCCTGACACTGGTATGGAGCTGCTCAAAGGCCTAGATGGCCTGAATAGCACTTCATAAAAGTACTTAAAAAGAAAAACACTTAACAAATTAATTGCTCATTATGGTGACGTATTAGACGTTAATGAGACGTTACTTAATGCAGAATTAGCAAAGTATCACATATTTGCTAATTCTGGATCAGGTATAGTACCATGGATCCGGCTTTCTATCCCAATCTGATGAAACTCTTTAATTTAAAGAGAAGCTGCCTGTATCATCAGCAGAAGCAGAGAGAAGTTTCTCAACGATGAAACGGGTGAAAACCCCACAAAGAAACCGTCTTGAAGACACACGTTTATCAGACCTCTGCCTCCTAGATTCTGAAAAGAATTGACCAAAGCTCTCAACATGAATAGCATAATAGACATCTTCAATCTGATAGAAAGAAGGGTGCCTCTATAATTATAAATTATCTATTAATTTACAATAAATGCTTAGTTGATTAATTGATAGTTAAATAACCCCGGCTCATATTCGGCTTGCTTGTCTCGCCGCTGGGCATTGCACCCCCTAGATATTTTGTGCTGGATCCATCACTGAAAGCAACTGACCAACAAATACAAAATAAAAGCCAGTATCATATTTTGACTGTAAGATAAGCTACACTTAAAGAAGTTATGAATTTGACTGAAAAAAGGGTGCAAACTAGATCATGGTAATCCGTTGGTATGATTTATGAGATTCACTGAATTGAGGTTGAGGCGCTATTCAAGGATGACGTCAGGATCAACTAGTCATTTTCAATATCACCATTTGTATGCACAATGTATCAAAATGTACTTGTGCTACAATGACAATATGTATATTATGGGTGTTATGAATATTCAATACAAATTTATCTGATAGATAGACATATACGATACAGATACAAAATATCCAAATGCCTAATTTGGAATTTACCTAAAAAAGTTCCTTTTTAATAACCAAAAGGTCTGAAAATATATACATAAAATATGTTAAATGTCAGCTGTACAACTAAATGTCACTAAGAGTTTAAATGCCAAATTTGGTGTCTTGAACTTTAAGTCTGAAAAAGTGAGTGAACATATTCCTGCCCTTGAGATATTTCGCCTATCAGGTTTAAAAAGCATTATTCGCTAAATTACTTACCGAAGAATTATGGACAAAGCAATTCGAAACAATAGATAAAATGTACGAATTAAAGACTGAATCTTGATATGAAGGTATATCAATTACAATTTTGATGAATATATATCACAGGTATTCAAAATATTATATGAAAAAGTAGTGCAATAATGATCATCTGAAGTTAAACCCTCTGAATAAATATACCATTAACACAATAAAATTAGTTGACATCACGAATATATTTTTTACATCATTGGATCATAATAATTAGTATATTGTATCATAGATATCATTCATCTCAAGCACTAACCTATCAATTTTTGGGTTAAAATTTCCTAGATTTTCCTGTGCAAAATTTACAGTTGAGGAAGATTTATGTCGTAGATTATTGTCCATTATTCGCTGAATATAGCGCGATACAATTACGGAAATACAATTCCCTTGACTTGTTTTCAATGCTGTAACCTGATCATTCAAACCAATATGGTAGATGAAGGCATCATTTGTATATTTCCAACGTTTTAGAGAATTGAACTCCAATGTATTCAATATACGTTTAGTAATCGGGTGAACATAGACAATTCCATTAAGAGATAAACCAAAATATGTAGGTATCATTTTTGGGATTTTCATTGCAGTTTTCGTAATTGATCTAACATTGAAGAATAAATACTGACTTTGCGGAAGATTCATATACTTGTGGATTAATGCATCCATAGTCATAGATACTGTATATGTCTTTAGGTTATCATGTTCTTGGAGGATTTGCTTGGATATTCCACGAATTTGTTTATACTCAGTAGATATGAACTCCATCGGGGTACAATAAGAAGATTCAACATTAGACACCCTAAACAAATAATATACTTGGTATTGGAGGGCCGCAAATTCGATGGAATGTTGAAGGGAAACAGGTACATTTCCATGGAAAATTGATGTAACACATTGTAGGTATAGAGTTTCGTTGCTGTAAGAAGCGATATCCTTATGCACAATATGATTATCACGAGAGATTCTGCTAAGCTCTAATATCATTGAACCTCGGATACCCTGAGAGTAAAAGTCAACATCAAGTTTCAGAGCGTCCAACGTATCTACAAAAGTGAATATTAATGAAGGTCAGAGAGAACAATATAGTTTCTAAATTTAGTCGGTGGAAAATTACCACAATTAATTGTAATATTAATTGCATTGTTGCTAGCATAGAAATAAAAGCGAACGGCTAAGTTGAATTATAGCTGAAAATACCAGGTTTTCATCAAAAGTTTAGCCCCAGCGACACTTCTTCCGACGGTGATCTGTGAAATATCTTGAATATAGTAACATGAACTACTAATTAATCATTACCAAAAGTAATCACTCACAAAGAGGAGACATAATGTTATTAAATAGTATAACAAGTGGATAAAGTATACTAAGTAGTAAAAGTATAATACGATATACTTGATATATTTGAACGTTACATTCGTATGAAACTTTTGATTGGCTCACGCATATTAGTTGCAGGATGTGGAGCAGTGTGAGCCACTGGAACATATACACAAACGTGACATTCTTACATCAAAGTAAAATATAAGCCTAAATTGATCTAACATAACATATTTTGTGTACAAATGGAAGGAATTCTTTGGAAATTGAATATATGTAGGACTTTCGTCATTAATGACTCATAATTGGCTAAAATTCATATAAAACCATGGATGGAATTGATTTCGTGTAGAGCCACTGTATTATATCATAGCTGTGCCTAGTACAATACGGGTAGTTATGTACTATAAACGTATTACCAACTCTAGTCATATTTGAAGAATTTAGATGATAGAGAATAATGGAATAAATCCGCCCATGGCGTATTTGCATAACTCCAAAGTTGAAAAAGTTATTAAATACCCTACAATATAAGGTCATCCCAAAATTTGCCAATTAACTTATTAACCGATGGAGTTAGGTATATTAACAATAATACGATATTATTTATGAGTAGGAAATCGCCTATTGCGCTACTATTAGTTTCAATTGTTCTGGACCATGGATAAAATGATGTCTATTTTATTAGTTAACAAATATTCACAATAAATTTCTGTATAACATTCAGAATACAGCACCACGTGTATAGTGTAAATTTTGGAGTAATTCAATTTAAATAAATACAGTCCATGGAAATCCTTTTAAATGCCCTTCTGTCAATACAAGAGCTGCTAAGTGGCTTTTGATTAGTAATCTGGGCACTTGATATCTCGAGTATAATAAATTTCTCACAGCTATAGTAAATATGGAAATTTTGATCCTTTGCAGAGTCCTGAGGACCAAATACTTTCACTATGAATCAGCATTTGGTGAAAGTCATGCATGGTGCCAGGATATTCAACCCATCGATGGGTACCTGTAATTTAAATCTCAACCATCTAACACGTACATTCCCAGGGCAAATGTAATGAAACTATTAATTGAGACTTGGCACAAACATACTTGCCACTTTCGTATCATAAACTGAATGTAATTACAGACATTTTGAATAAAATTAAATAATAAATAATGAGAAAAGGCGACTGTTAGGTTTCTGCTATATCGAAGGAATATTCAACACTTTATCGCAGTGTAACACTTGCGTCATAAGTGTAGTGTTCCTGTACTTCAAACCAGGGAGTATATATTGGCTGAGGAGTGGATGATATTGTGATTTTTCGGGTACCCTAAATGTAACAATCACGTCATCATTTCGATATAAGTTTACATATCAGTCCAAGACTCGAACTTGTCCGAGGTCGGCCCATGCTACCCCAAAAAATCATCCCTTGGGGTCTTCCAGTTTCTTTTATCAATTCTGTACATGAAATATATATACAATATCACAACCTACGTACCTATAGTATGTTCACTGACTATATTTCTATACCATACATGGATTACATAAATTCTATTTACTTTTGTCGTCCTTTTTATAGACAACAGAATTCATAGGATCCAAATTAAATGATCATTAGTGTGTCTTTGATTTCAGGAGTAACATCAAGTGATCTGAGGATTTGTCATGGTATTGACATGGCAAATCCTCAAGGCACTTGATATTATTCCTTTGTCATCTAATTGAGTCACACTAAATAACATGGATGGCACATTCTTTGGCAAATATCCACTTATACCTCGATTGCCAAGGGAGTTTTAGTCAAATTTTGTAATGCCAGAATGTACTACTTACCTAACTTCCCAAATCTTTGCAATACATTTGGATACAATATCTCTAACTAGTTTGACGCAATCATGAATATGTACATATTTGGTGATTAACAGGATTACATAATAATCCTTAGGGGAAATCGTATCATCTATATTATTAAAATGGTATTGGAAATTTGGGTATGCAGCACATGTTGGCTGGACTGATTTGACTAAAACTCTCATGACAATAGAGTTAGATGTGGGTGTTTGCCAAAAATGTGCCATCCATGGTATCTAGTTTAATTTAATAACGTGACAACATAAATACTTTATGTCTCATCCATAGAACACTTGATATTAATCCTGAAACCAAAGACGCACCTGTGATCGTTTATCAGAGCGTTAAAATGGGGAGATCTTTTGCTACATAATGCCGTTATAGTCAAACAGATGACGTAATTTTGAAACGGGAATACTTGTATGACATGACCTATGTTTAATATTTCCTATCAATAATACATTTACTTGAGCCTAAATGTACGAATTTGATATTATCGAGAATATTCAATTGCACACCCGTGACCTACGTTAAATAAGACCTATTCACCAACTAAATCTTCTGGACTATGGATAAAGGAAGTCCATTTTAATTAAATGTACATACATGTAGCTAGGTACATATTTTGATGATTGTATATTTTCATATCTTATTCAAGTTAGAAGTACGTACAGCGTAATAGGAATACTATGAATACTATGAATACTATGCCAATTTAACATGCATCATAATGATATGAAAGTAGTAATAGTAATTAGTAAAGAAAATGGAATTCTAGCAATAATTATTAAACTTCTTCAATTTGCGAGTATTCCCAACCTCAAGGTCATGTAAACCAATCAAGTTTTGACTTGGTTTGAGAGAAAACACTTGGCGCCATTAGTGAGTACCGTATTAAATGTTTACCAACCAATAGTATTAGAATGGGGGCACTGATTCCTCTAGTATTCACATCCTTCATCTTCAAGTATACTTAATGTTAGGTTAGCTAAAATTTCTCTAGATGGTCCTTTAATAAGTTCTTGAAATAGTTAATGCTGTTGTTCGATCGAAGTGAAAATTTTCAGCATGCAAACTTGGACATCCATTTCATTGCACTACGATCCATAAATTGTACCAGCTTGTAGAGTGATTCTGGTGATGCTTATATTTCCATCTATTTGTTTACTATAAGGCAGCGTTTCTTAACCTAGGGTGCTAGACAAGCATTCAACTATGTGCAGTACGATGTTTTTGTTTAGATTCTAGATAGCATTTCAGGCTGGCAGATGCTTCAGGATAAATATCGAAACATTTAGCTGTCTTTACTAAATATAGTAATGTATGGCTATAAATTAGTTATATTTAACTTATATTCCTTTCTGTGTTACTTATTTGAGTTCTTTTCTGTCACAGGTTTGTGATAGGGAATAAATATACTGGTATGGATCAAGTTCCATTGAACTGAAACTCCATTTAAGGAAATCGGTATTTTAAACGGACCCACAAGCAGAAAAATAAACTGTGCGTAAAATAAAACCGGTTCAGTTCCATGGAACTGGATTCCATATAAGTATTTTTGTGATTTAGGTATCAGTAAATTCTAAAATGTCAAAAATACGCAAGTGGAGTGATGATTTTTATGGAGTAATCTAAGTAGATATAATCAATTATGAAACAGTGCATTACTTGTCTTATTTCATCCTTGTTGCAAAGGGGCACTGTAATGCTTGTAGTTCCATATAAGGGCTGCTGATTTGTTAAGACTGACTACAAGGGGCGTTGAGGTATCAAAAGGTTAAGAAACGCTGCTATAAGGAACCATAAGCAATTTTGGCAACAGGCAGAATTCTTGAAGTAACTATAAACTGTATATCAAGTAATAAACACAAGTGCCTTTTGAGTTGAATTTGAAACATTAATTACAGTCTTGCGAGGAAACTATTGCCATTTTTCAAGCCAATCAACCACTCATGATAGATAACTGAATCTGGAATCGTTTTGGATAAATGGGTGACAGAATTCATCATATTATCGAATCGCTTTGGATGGAGTATTGACATTCAACATCTTCGAGATATCAATTATCCCATGAATGAAATCGCTTTGTTAGGAAATGCAAAAAATCATCGAAAACTACAATTGACAAATTAAGATCCTGACGTTCCAAGTATGATTTGGCTTTTAACCGAGGAGCCAATTTAGAGATTGAGTGGTAATCAGTAAAATAAATTAGGATGTCTTCAAATTAAGCAGCATAGATGGTGGAAAAAATCTTCAAGTTTGGGTAACTAAGGCTTCTGCTGTAATTCATTTATTAAGTATAGTCTTCAGAATAGGTACAAATCGAACATCAAGAATAACGGTCAATCAGCATCTAAAATATATGACACAATGTAATCTCAAGTGTTAGTTGGTGAGAACAATTTGAAGATATTCAAATTAATCGGATAGCAACCTGTGCATAATATTTGAACATTTAAACCACAACGTCAATAAACATTTTTATTATGTGGGACAAGACTTCGGCTGATGAGCTGGAACAAGGTAATATACGAACAATTGTGTACCACTTCTTAGGTAAACTGAAAACCATAAAAGAAAAGATTGTGTTTACAAGTTTAATAGTATTTAAAGATGGTCCAAATACATTTCCTCTTTTATAAGTTAATTCTGATTAGATATAAATTTCGTCCATTTGAATTATGACATTTTTCCCATTGGATAAATTGAGATGGAGATTCACTATCCTAGCCAATTTTTGATTATACACGCTTAAGTGTTGAATGGTGAGGGAGGGAGAAAGAGTCTAGTGATTGTAGACATTGACAGCGCTGGGGAATAAGTTGACACTTCAGCGCTACTATGATAGTTGCAGTACTGTAGCTATGATGGTTTATGACATAAGACGTTTTCCAATTGACAATGCCTAAATTGTATTACAGTTAACTTGTTATCTCCCATATAAACACCTTTCCTCTGATTTTAGATTTGACCAACTACTAGACGCAACAGTTTGGTCGCATGATTTATATGTTGTTAACAATAGCCATACGTCTCATGATTATTGGTACTTTAGCAAGACAGCACTATACTTAAATTTTCAATATCCCTAAGGTCGTAAATCATCCTTATCGAAACGGGAATGGCTTGTTAATGTGCAGTTGGTTCATTCCATGAGACCATAGTAACTACTCCACTGGGAGAGTTAAATTATCCAACTTAGAGTTCAACTTACAGAATGTAGATGTGTTAAACTTCTTTTCATCAATTAGTTATTATTTCAAGCTTTGAGTGATCGGAACATACAACTGATCTCATTATTTAGTAGAAAAACCAAACTAGTTTCGGGCTTAGTTAAAATAGAGAGATAACTGAGACAACATGGTAGGATCTCGGTGAAGTCTAGATATGGTGCGCTGAACCTCTAACTTGGTTCGAATTGAGTTGAGAAATAGAAAAGTACGTTTCCAGATCTTCCTCATGGAAGTTTTTCAGGCACACACGTATATTTTCAAGGTTTCCTAATGTTTGCTCGGTAAAGAAATCATCTCCATTCGGTAACAAGTTGAGGTGGTCCTTTCGGAATATTCAATAAGGGTGTAAGTGTCTCTCCAGAGTAATTACTCCTGCACCCAGGCGCTGAACATCTATTTGGCATTATTTCTAATATGTAATAGAATGTCAATGAATTAACACGTACGTAAGAAATACCAATATCGAAACTTTAGAAAGACAATTGAACTTTTCTGAACATATCGTTGCGATTGCCTCATGTCACAAGTGAAGCTTGCTCATAATATTATAAGGAACACGGGAGATGATGTAAATGCATTGTCAAAGATAATTAATATTATATAGCTCGCAATGTTTACAGACATAACAAAGATGTCATCAGAATTGCAAAGTATTCGCACCTCTTTGAGATATGATGCAAAAGGATCCTGGCCAGCCAGATTCCAGGGTTTATCATTTGGGATAATCTTGCCCTATTAGATTTTGCCTCTGTTACAGGTTAATTAGGATGGAGAAAATATTCTATACCCAAATATATTCAACCTGTAACTATGTTTGTGGGGGGAAAACTTCGTCACTTGTAATCGTATACAAGTTGTTAAGTAATTATATGAAATAATGGTGAAAATCAGGTATATAATGTGTTGATGGTTATTTGTTTGTTCGGAATTGATTGAGGAACTGATAAGAGCTAGAAACTTGAATTTAGACATGTGTGTGGGAGATGATAAATCTAGGCATAGGCGCCCAACTGGCAATCCTGGGATGGGGCCCCCACCTCGAGATTCTCCTGGGATAGGAATAATTGGTTTCCCATCCGTAGAATTTGTGGATGGAGGGAATCTGCGCTTACTTGACAATTTAATTAACAGTATGGTAAAACAGATACTATTCAAAAAGTATTTACAGAGTCATTGATGAAAGTACTAGTCATGTTCAGTCTAGTATTTACTTGTCGGTTCTGGGGCCTCGAATTGATTGCGCCTGGCCGTCGATCAGATAATGAAGGTGTCCACTGCTTTTTGCATGTTGATGGTGTTGCACATGGCCTCGCAAATGTGCAGAGTTGCGCAGGGGTTCAGTTTCACCTCAGTAATGGTAGTGGGAAGATAGATCTCAATTCGCTTGAGGGCGAAGAAAGAACGTTCTGGGCCCCACGTAGTCGCCGGATCCACGAGGCAGATACGAAGCATTGTATGAGCATCCTTCATCATGACAGCTAGCGCATCCTTGGAACCATAGACAACAGCGAGACTTTTGCCGACAGCTTGGCAATGTCAATGCGGGCGATGGCCACCATGTTATGCAGAGTCGTGATCTGATAGCCAAAGATGTATCTGGCGAGGCCATCCGAGAGGTCATCCTTGTAACGCTCAAAAACGGCACTAATCGCTGCGGTCGCCCAGGTGTGCACAACGCCTCTTCAATTCCCTGCAGTACAGTCAATTCTTCACTGGGGTACCGCACGAGAATGCTCTGCAAAGCTCACTGTGGATCTTTTCGTTGAGATTGTTGTATGCAGCAACTATCAGACTGGCATCGAACTCCATTTCGATTATCTGCCCACGGCGTCGCGTCACTACATGGCCTCTCCGTACCGTGGTTGATCAATCTGTAGGTACAGTAGAAGCTCGCAAACCGGGGCACCTTCCATCAATTTTGGTTTTTCCCACCCAAATTTCTCTCCCAAACCGGGGCGCCTTGTTTCCATTGTATCTGCGCCCTTAGTCTTCATTGTACCAGCCCTTAGGATGCACTAAGCTGTATAAATTGTAGCCAATCAATTCTGGACAACAAACCGTTGAACAGAGAACAACCAAATTATATTAATTACTTAGTTTTCCTTTTTACTATAAAAACTACATGTCTACTATCAAATCTTCACACAAGTCTGCCCTAACCATCGAACAACGACACAATGCTCTTAGGATGTTGGATGATGGCAAGAGTGAGCGTATAGTGGCTGAATTCTTCAATGTGGGTAAAGGAACAATTAACCGTATCAAATCCAATCGCGTGGCCATTCAGTTACATATAGACGAAACAGGTGAAACCCTGAGAACATCAGGAAAAGAAAGCACTCTGTTGTTGTTCCCATGTATGAAGATATCGAGACTGCTGTTATTGAATTCCTGAAATTAGCACGAGATCGAGGAATGGCCGTAACTGACCCTATGCTTCGTACCCTAGCTGAGAGAGAAGCTAGTGCAAATGAGCTAGTGCAAAAATCCGAATGCTTGGCATTCTATCAAATTTCATTAGAATATCTCGATTAGTAGCTACATCTGGATAGATTACCACAGAATTTCGATTGGTTATTATTCGAAAATCTTGAGTTAATTAATTACTCAATGTTAAGACAATCTGCTGAATTCTTGTGGCCAGAAATAGCTTTTAATGACGATTTATTTGATGAAGTATGTTGTCTTCAACGAATCATTCCGGAATTGTCTATGTCATCATTCGAATCAATAAGTCTCGATCAGCGTTGGGTTACCATAACAAAGGATAGACCTTTCTGCATAAGAAATTGGTGTTTACTATTTTTGCTATTCCTGCATCGAACGCTTCTTGTGAGTGAGTTTCAGTTTATCTAAGGTTCAATGGAGCGATGAACGAAACAGGTTAGATGTTACTACTGTTGGTTCTATCCCTAAAGTTTTGACAAATTTCAATTTGAATTGCAAGGAAATGCCCACGAAATTACTTAATAACCAAGCTGTGTTAAAGAAGATTAGCTCAAATGAAAAATATTACTAATTCTGTTTTATTTCCCTCCTCTATTGATCTAAAATCAAATTTCATAGATTATTATATACTGTTATCGTTCAATGTTCAGTGATTTACGTATACACTGTATAACATAGAAAAGTGTCCTTTTTTTTATAACGAAGACATCTGATCGCCCTGCCAATATATCATACATGAAAATACAATGAAAAATACCCAAGACAACTTAACGGTTTTAATGAACATAGTTGTGTCCATTTAAACAATTCAATGAGAATCTATTAAATGTTTTGTTGAATAGGAGCTCAAATCAAGTAAGTCCCCATCCCGACATTTTCGGAACTTGGGCGCTACTGCTAGGAACAAGTTATTAGGTCTAAGCGACACCCCAACTCTCTAAGATATATGTTAAAATGTATTGACATATCAGATTCGAGGGTTTACCAATTGTAGGAATATTTGGCTTCAACCCAGTTCAATTAGGATGCAAAAAATTATTCAATAGTTCCAATAGCGCAAAACTTTTCAAAATCAAATTTGTAAAACATGCAACTATGTTGTGAATGTAAATTTACGCAATAATGAGCCAATGTTACCCTATTATATTTTGGTCGATATGTACTATACCAATAAATATATTTTGTATTTTAATCAAATGCCAACGGTTACAATATGTACTATGTTTATTATTGTTAATATATTGACCAAAGAATTTCAATACTATTTTTAACATTAAGTAGAAATCCATCGAAAACTAAATCTTTTAATTACTACACCGCGGTTATTAAATGAAATGTTACTGGAATATACATCTAAGCATGTTAAATAAATATATTAACGTTTAAAATAGTCAAAATGGCGAATATTAGCCAAAGAAAACGTGAAATCGAGGTATATATTTACTCTCAAACAAAATTCTACGTAATTAATAAAGTAGAATGTATGATTAATGTAGTCTATAGAACCTCTACTTTGAGTGGTTTTAATGGTTTATACAGTCGACTCCGGTTAATCGGACCACTTTTGTCCAGAGTAAAGTGGTCAGATTATCCGGAGTGTCCGATTAACCGAAAAATGTTAAATATTAATCCTGGATTAGATTAGATTCCGTCCAGGAGAAAATGGTCCGATTAACCGGAGTCGACTGTATATACTTCTATACTCTATATCTATACTATAAAAATAGAGTTGTTCAAACGCTACGTAACGCTACAAGGGGAAGGGATGGTATGCGAAGTGTAACAGCCAGATTATTTTTGTATTACAAAACGGTGAAAAAGGGTGACACAGGCAGGGGGCGTCAAAATGTATGGAATTTGCGTTACGAAAAGTTAAAAAGGGACCCGGTTTTCAATAAGAATACAAGAGCACGCTGCATATACGAAGTGTTCGCTGGCAGCGCAATGAAAGTAAGCGAAGCTTGCTTGTAGTGTATAATTGATGGACTCATTCAACTGCTTCATTTTTACCCTTGAATATACATTATATACATTAATAATAAAGGGTGCGACAATTAGAAACTCCATCCAAGTAATGTATCAGCAGAACCAATTATTACAACTGTTTACTCAAACATGCATTTGTTATTGTATCATTCAAATGTACCTGTTGTGATAAGTATTTAGTTTAATCTCAATCCCAATAAACCCATTAAGTATAAATCATGTTCGCTTATTTATGAAGATATTTTGCCTCTTTACTTCTAGATATCTCAAGACCACCCCAGATTTGCTCAAAACTGTCCTACAATTACTGTTAGTTTCGTCATTTCAGTGAAAAGCGCCGTTATGAAGACCTTAGGCTTTCAACTACAATTGATTTAAAATCACCTTCACAACCGCTCAATTTACTGCAGGAATTTTGAGGAAGATACCAAGGTGAAATGAAAGCGTTATAATTAACTGCACCCTCCTCATTACAATTAGATGCGATCCAGAATGGAATGAGAGAGCTCTGGAATTAAAGCCCGGACAGAATGCAAAAGATAGCCGAGATAAAGTATCAAGAGTATTCAAAGTGAAGAAAGCACAGCTCCTTAAGGATTTTAGGGAAGAAATATAATCGGACATGTACAAAGATATGTTTATAAGATAGAATTCCAAAGGCGTGCCCCTCACTGTCAAATTTTGTCCCTCCTTGACAACGATAATGGCATTTCCTGATCCAGTTTCGCCTCCTCGACTATGTGAAATAGTAGAGTGGTGCATAACACATCGTTCTTGATTTGAATCCACACTCTACATGCATAGGCGAACCCAATAGATGCTGTCAGAAATTCCTATGGAAATTTTGAACAAACTATTATTCGAGATGATAATTATACTACCTATAGACGGACATCATCTACAAATGGGGGATTTATTGCCCTTACTATAATATGTAGAAAAGAAAAATGATAGAAGTAGAAATACACAATAGTTTTGTCGTATCACATAATCCATTGCCAAAATCAAGATATGATGCCATGTCCATATAAAATGTGAATCTTGTTCTTCGATAAAGTAGTCAAGTACCTTTATAAGAATATATTTCAAGTTTATGACAGGGCAAATGTTAGCTTCAATTAAAATAGATATGAAGTCGTTTTTCTAAATAATGGACTAACAGAGTCGATTGAACCAGGTCATTATCTGAGCGCGATACATATCGGAGCAATGGAAGCTTCGTGACTCATTAACAATTTTGAGATGCATGAAAGATCAAAAATGCGAGAACTCTTGCTATGATGTATAAAGATCCACAAATTGTGAGGTTTGAGGTAGGGGAAACTAACCATGGAGTTGTAGGTCTTTTACTTTTAGAAAGTAAAGATAATCAAAAAGCTGCTGATATATCATACTTCAGTTTTCCAGAACACTACACGTGGGTAAGACAGAAAACAAAAAAGGAAAAGTTGACAATGAGACTAAAAACAAATCGTCCGAGTATGGATTATCCATCCAGGTCAAGGTGAGGTATACCCTTTGCGGAATATTCTGAACCACGTTAGCGTAAGAACATCTTTTGAGGCAATTCGGAAAGTGGACGGGTATGTATGTGATACCTACAAAGAAGCATGCATCGAAAGAATGCTCCTTGCTGACAATTCAGAACGGGTTCGGTGCATGAGTGACGCAGGTATTTAGAAAATTTCAGAAAAACTCTGGAAACAATTTGCAATAATATTATTCTTTTGTCAACCTTCAGAGCTTCCTGTTTGGTTTTCAAGCAGATAAAATGAGATGGCAGCAGATTGTATACATCGTGCAACAGTTATCAATATTAACCATGTAGAAGAAAAAGAATAAAATGTGTCTTGATTGACATCCACACATCCTCAGTGGATCCAACAATATTGCTTGACTTCGGAATTCAAGGACCTTATTTGAATCTAGTGCATATATTCACATACCCCAATCAGCGTAAGAAACAAATTATGGTTGATATAAAGTTTTTCATTAACTCCAGAACAACGAATTGAGTTCAAAGCCATTAAGCTCATCATTGATTCTAGGAAAGGTGGAATGTTATTTCTTGAAGACAGGAGGACACAAGTAAGAAATATATTCTCAATCTTCTGTAGCATATGTTAGAGCAAAAGGAGATTTAGTTGTCGGTGTAGCATCTTCAGGTATAGCTGCAAGCCTACTTATAGAAGGTAGGATGGCTAATTCGACACTCAAGTTACCAAAACAGGTATCTGACGATTCCGTTTGGAATGTTGGACCTATAGATCCTGCGATCAACCGTCAAGTAATCAAATTTTCTAAAGTCGCCATATGAGATGAAGCACTAATGATGAGGGAACGAAATCTCTAGCTTTCGATTTGGAGTCCATAGGACATCATGAAGAATGATCATTTCACAGGTATTTCGAAGAGGACGACCACCTGATATCGTCAATGAGAGTCTATTTAATTTCTTAAAGGGCCCATTATGCTCCAATGCATCTCACAACAAGTATGCAATGTCACCAAGAAGCTGAAACTGGTGCAATCGGAGAAGGTGAACGGCTGAGAGAATATGCTACTTGACTCTTGAAATTTAGAGAGGTAAGATTGACATAATTGAGGAGAAAAGTCCAGATGTTATACAGATTCCAGCAAGTATAGTGGTGAATAGAAACAATCAGGGGGTACTTATCCAATACATGTATTGTGGACATAAACTACCTGTAATCACACGGATCCGAATTGGTTGGCTGCTCCAGGCATCCTCAGTCCAACAATGAATGTAAGGACGATAAGGACAAACTAGTTCTTAATATATTTCCGGGAAATGATGAAATCTTTAAAAGTATGGATACGGTATCCAATGAAGATCATAACACTGTATACCCCTCAGGACATAAACTTCTATAAGTATCTACCACAGCATGAACTACATGCAAATGGAGCACTACTGAAATACCTCTCCGTAATATCGACCCAGAAAATGGTCATTGCAATGGAACAAGGCATTTAGTCAGACAATCCTCCTTAAGCAGAATAATCGAAGCTGAGATAATAGTTGTAAAGTAGAAAGGTAATAACTCCTGATTCAAAGTATGATTAGTCGATTATTACATTTTAAGTTCCTTATGTGGTATTGGTTCACTACATCGAATTTGAATGGGATCCAAAATGAATTAGTGGTACCGCAATAGTATTTTGAAATAGTGCTGACAGTGGCGGCGAAAGCCCATTAATCCTGATGGGCAAAAAATGGGCGATTTTATCTTTATCGGGCTGACCTAGCTTGCATTTCTGATATGTATTAATGATCATAACGAAGTTTGGCAAATTTTCCATTTGAAATCTAGATATTGGCAATATAGGAGCATTAATCATAATCAATATTCAAAGTCCGAGCGGGCGTCGCTTGCTTGAGCTATGCGGCTTGCGAGCATCACCTGCCCGCGTGTTCCCGGCACTTCGCAACACAAATTGATTAATAAAAAAGATTCATATCCAAAGTTGCATGTATATGACAAACTTGAGATGCGAAATACGGAATCAGCGTTTGCGTTATCCCTGTGTTGTTATTTAGAGCAAGTTTTCTTGTAGGTATACAATCATTAGCATGAGATTTGAATATATTCAATGTATCTTCATAAAAACAAAAGCAAATTTAGATATGATTATGATAACATTGATTTAACTAATGTACCATGATTATGAATTAACAATGTGTAACTCAACAATTGGCGACATTCTATTAATCCATGAATATTGATAAATAATTCCACAATGAACTAATTCCTTAGTTTCATATTTGATGGTGCAACCCTGATTAGATACAAGCAGGAGTGTAATGTAGCGGGAGCGGAGGGAGCGGCGTTCCCAGAGTTTAACCTGGTTATTGTTATTTTATCATAATAAAGGTAGATTAAGTTTCCTGCAATTGCCCTTCGTTTATATTTTAGTCAAGTACGTTTAATAGGGTAACATCGGCACCAGGCCATTTCCAACTAATTAAGCGGATTAAACGTGTTGGCCCTCACTTGGGAAATATTTTACATCGCACTGCACTGTTTTGGTTAAGTGATTCAATCAACAGTGTGGCATTTAGCATATTCTGGACTATTATAACAACGGTGCAATTGGGCTTTGTCATACTGTCTCTCAATAATTAATGGCCTCTATACCTACGGTCATGTGAAATTCCATAAAAGATTATTTCATTATTTTCAACTCACTCAGGGATGTGGCAAAAGTAGTCAAGTGACCTAGAATTCAATACTGAGGGTTTAGACAATTATTTTTATCGAAACTTTAGACAAGTTTGGATTGCGGAGTCCACTGTGAGATCAGCACCGAAGAAAGACAACATTATTTGGTAACAATCCTACTTTATAGTCCTCGTAATGTTGATTACAACATGTTTCGTTGATAGAAAGATAACCATGTTCTACCAATTTTTGCGTAATATATTATTTATAAGCGCTCTTCCACTAGAAATCTGAACACTACATCCCTGGATACAAGTCCCACACCAATCCTTTGCTGATGGAGCTGAGAGATTGGACTGGCAGAATCTTTGATGAGGCGTAGACCGATCTAGATCCATGCTTGCGCCGGCACTGAGTGGGGAATTTTGTGCTTGTAGTCCGATTATCTCCCAATTGGCGAAAAATGAAGTTTATCATGGTTATAGATCTGAAAATTGGAATTGTGTTGTTTGGGGAGGTTATGTCAGGCAATAAAATACTTTGATAACCAAACTTCAGTGGCGTAGCTATAGGGGGCATAGGGATAAAGTGGCCCGTAGCCAGGATGTAGTATGCTGTTAATTTTCAGTTACATAGCTAATGTTGGCGACACTGGAGGCTCATAAGTACTACCTGTCAGAATCCAATAATGCTATTAATTTGTTTATGTCGCGACTTTTGGCAAATTTTCAAAATGAACCTTCAAATCACGCGAATTTTGGCTGGAATGTAGAGATATTCTAACACAAGCTGGCCACTGGCGAGTTGTTACGATCTTAACACTCCTGGCATATTCGGCTTAGTATTGAAATTCATACACAAGTGGTAATCATCAGTCTACTCTTATGAAATAATTTCCTTTTACCTCATAAAATATTCAATATAAGTTTTTATGATTTCACAACGAATCTATCAATCACATATGCTATTGATGGTAGCATATCTCTCGGTATGGCTAAAAGAGAAAAACCATTCAATTGTAGTTACCTCATTGTGTTGCGTAACATTGTTTTACTCTTTTCTAGTTTGAAAAATTTCTCCCAACACTAGAAGTTGTCACAGGAATTATTGCATATATCTGTATTATACATAAACTGATGGGAAAAAACAGGATTACAATGTTGGGAAGAAATTACAGCATTTTCATGTAGATCGCATATATCCACTGTTGATCATTTATTCTTCACTGGTTAAGCTGATTCTTAATTAAGTTCTCTGAAGAACATAAATCGAGGAAGATATCATACCGCTCTATGGCCACATGAATTTCACTAAAGGATAAATTTTCTAAAAGAGAGATATACTTTCATAAAATAGTATATACAGCTTTGTTGATTACTAAACTATGTTTACCTGAATATTTTTGAAATGTTTTTGTCGATGTTGGAGGAATCTGATGTTCAATTCATTAAAGATAAACTCTACATAAGCACAGAAACACGATAATGGACTTTGCATCATTTTCATACCTCCACAGCATCCACGGAATGTTCACAGTTGTACCTACGTCAAACCATCAAATATAACCGATGGATTCTCATATACTTACGCAAAATTGTCTCAATATAAATCTCTCTCAATCCTTTGTATTTGGCGAATATTTAACAGCAGGTAAGAAGGTGCATTCCAGGGTTTTGGAGTTCTTTTCCTATAAGCAACAAAACACTGGAAATCTTCTCTAGGAGAACAACGCAAAGATGCATGAGAATTGACACAAAGACATGTCTAGCGGTCAGCTATTCCAGTTGGTGGATATTATGTCATGTCTTTTAATACAGTTATGACAGCAAGAAGTACACTCTGAAAATCACTAATTGCATCTTTCCTCTTGTCCCATCTTGTTTCACATATTCTTTTAAGAGTAATACCATATTATTCTGGGTACACTGTCTGGACGGAAATCAAAAGAATAATTGTTACTATTATCGCAAATATTTATAGTCAAAAATTCACATAATTACTAATCTTTAGCTCTGAAAGCTTTTGATGTCTGCAAATTTATGGCTTCATAAATATTCGCAAATCATTCTCTAAGACCAGGGATAGTTAAGGCATTACAAAATGAAAGATTTAATGCATGAGACGCACAATGAGCATAAAATACAGCTGGAAACTGCTGTCATAATTGCTTATGCACCTTTAAGTTTCCACTCATGCTAGCAGCCCCGTCAAAGCGAATCCCTACAATCATATCAAGTGACAATGTGTGTTCCCTTAATTACTTAGCAATTCCATCACAAGTAGTATCATTCACTTTGGTATAAATTAGAAATCTCTCAGAAATCTTTCCAGAAGATAAATTGTAATATCTTAAAGAGATAGATAACACTACGTAACAAATTTTTATGAAATCTTTGTTTGGCTTGATATTTTGATTGTTTATGGATAATTTTGAGGCGCTGATTCCGAAAATACAATTAGTTTTTTTCTATCATCGATCGTTAGCTTTCAGGAAGCCTATTTATATGAGCAGGTTACACGCTTAGCCAACCCAGCAAAAACGTACGTCACAATCAAAATCTTTTGTGCTATAACAATAAAGATAACAAACATTTTACACTCCCTTCACTGTCTCTTGTCTTTTTAAGCTCTGGGAGACACTTAAAGTGTCTGCGAATGCACAGCTTAAACAGCATCAGAATTCCAGGGTGGGGTAGGATTGCAAAACTTAGAAATTTCGTTCTTGCGTATAGTTTATTTGCTATCCAGTACCTTCACTTGGAAAGTATTTACTTATATTAATACTATAAGCTACCAGCAGCTAGTATAAGCATAAGTATAACTGCCTTTAGCAGAGAGGCAGAAATAACTTGCTGGTTGTTCTTACGTTAAGTTAGTGTTTTTCAAATTTAGAAATTGCAATGGCTAGTAGACAATGCAAGAATTCACCTGACTCATTTTGCTATGTTTGTGGATATTATGTTGGTGACAAACATGTTTCAAATAAAATATCAAAAGAAGCTAAGTATTGGGAAGCGTATAGACTGTATTTTGGGATGTCCATTGGGGATCAGGAAAAGGCCTGGGCCCCACATGTGATTTGTGGCAGCTGTCGATCTAATCTTGAAGCTTGGTTGAGGGGTTCCGCTAGAGTTATGCCATTTGCTATTCCAAGAGTTTGGAGAGAGCCACAAAACCATCATGATGATTGTTACTTTTGTATGGTAAATATTGCTAAGTACCGCAAGGTTAAGGGAAGAAGAGCACTGACTTATCCAAGTATACCTTCATCCATTGCACCTGTTCCTCATAGTGAAACTTTACCAGTTCCAAAACCACCAGCAAATGTAAGTAGTTTTATGTTTTATAATATAAGGCTACGCTAGCTTATATGCTGTAAGGGTGACCCACAATCTGCATCTTGTGTTTTATTCTTGTCATTTTAGTTGGAGTTTAATACTGAATGTGAAGACTCGATATCAAGTGAAACTTCGGATGCTGAGGAGGAGTATCTCCAATCAACAAGTGCAGATCGTCATTATCCTTCTAAGAGAGAATTAGATGACTTAATACGAGATCTGCAACTAACAAAATCTGCAGCAGAGCTATTGACGTCAAGATTAAGCGAGTGGAATTTGCTGCGTGATGATTGCAAAATAACTGCTTACAGGAAGAGGCACTTGGACTATTCTGTTTACTTTGATGTAATACAGGATCTGTGCTATTGCAAAGATGTGAATGGTTTGTTTGATGCTGTTGGAATTGAACATGACCCTTCTCAGTGGCGACTTTTTATTGACAGTTCCACCAAAAGTATTAAAGGAGTTTTACTTCATAATGGGAACAAATATCCGTCAATTCCACTTGCTTATTCAATACAAATGAAAGAAGACTATGAAAATGTCAAGCAACTACTGCTTAAAATAAACTATGCTGAATTTAACTGGCAGCTCTGTGGTGATTTTAAGATGTTGGGGTTTTTGTTGGGACTGCAGGGTGGTTACACCAAATACTCATGTTTTCTTTGTTTGTGGAACAGCAGAGCTGATGGAGAGCACTACTCGAAGATTCAATGGCCGCCAAGAAAAGAATTAATGCCAGGAAAGTACAATGTTATCAAAGAGCCACTTGTATGCCGGGAAAAAGTTTTACTACCACCTCTTCATATAAAACTAGGTTTAGTAAAGCAATTTGTTAAAGCTTTGGATTTTGAAGGAGAAGCTTTTCAAGAAATCCGTGCAATGTTTCCAAAATTATCAGATGCTAAACTAAAGGGAGGAATATTTGTCGGCCCCCAAATAACCACCATGTTAAAGTCAAGAACCCTGGAGGGTAAAATGACCGAAATAGAAAGAAAAGCATGGCAGGCATTTCGTGATGTAGTTAATGGCTTTTTAGGAAATAACAAAGATCCTAATTATGAAGAGATAGTGAATACTCTGATCACAAGCTACCAAAAGATGGGATGTCGCATGTCGTTGAAACTTCATTTTCTATGCTCTCATCTTGACTTCTTTCAAGAAAATTTGGGGGATTTCAGCGAGGAACATGGCGAGAGATTTCACCAAGATATTCAGCTAATGGAAAGACGGTATCAGGGCCGCTGGGACAGTGCAATGATGGGCGATTACATGTGGTTTTTGATAAGGGAAGACATTTCTGGTCACAAAAGAAAAGCTCGTTCAACAGTTCATTTTTGAAGTATTTTAACTCTCTAACATGAGTGCGTTTTGTTTTCTTTAGGACTTGTAATCAGCAATGTACTGTTTGGTAATGATTTTCATGTTCAAATTAACTTATCAACACATCACTACGTGTTTAAATCTATTACAAGAGCTGTAGGTAAATTTGCATATAATGAACAACACAACTTGTTCGGAAAAAGCAAAAAGTGTAAATACGTCAAAAAGCATTGATGATATGGAAAACTAACACGATTTTTGAATTCAGCGACGCAAAAAACATAAGGGAACATCAAAAATTGAAGCCAAACAAAAATTGTGTTACGTAGTGTAATTGTTCAATATTGGGAATATCTACAGTCTCACCAGCAAGAACTGTGAAAGACTTGGCTTCTCAGACCTCATTGATGATGGATTACTGTATGATACTCCCACATATGTTCACAAATTCATTGTGGCTGTCTACCTCAGATCCTTGGCGTAAATAGGTTCAGTTAGTAAATGTTCTTTCAGTAATTCACCACCACCACATAATTTCAATTGTAGAGCTGCTTTAAAATTTCCATCATTATCTAGTGAGTGTTCGAATGACAACTGTCCGCTGCCTCAATGTCCTCTCATAGAAATTCCTTGTATCCTGCAAAAGATGATCATTTCGATTATGAGAACTAATCTAGTATGTAGTAATCTTAAAGTAGGCGAATATAAAATATGCTGTGTGAATGCAATGATTCTTAGGTGGCATTATCTTTTGCGATTATTTTGACATCCGCCATTTTCCTGTTCTTATAAAAGTTAATTTACTGGTTTCGAATAAAGTTTCATCACCCTTAACCACATAAACTCGACAAGACAAATCAAAAACAAGCCACATCTCTGTATAACATGCATCAAGAAATCTTCGACTCTAACCATATCTGAGATGTGATATTGTCGCATTTCGTTACTTCTAAAGTCCTCCAAAGCATCTTTATATTTAGTATATCAGGGCGTTCAATTAGTCTTGCAGGTCATGTTATATCTCAGGGATTAGTCAAATAACATATCTAACCCTCATACATAATAAGCCAATATAGATAAACTCCAAATACTGAAGTTCCAAGTTTATTCAATACAAATTATGATTCTCGAGATAATTACGCGTTGAGAATTCATACCTACAGTTCAATTTATGGCTTCAAAGGATGATAATTTCAACCTCAAATGGCGGGCTAACATAGAGTTTCGCACAAACTCAAGATCCATCCGGTACAGAACTTCAGCGAATTACAGGAGATATTGTGCGTGGATAGCGCTTCAGATCTACTATAGAGTGATGGGGCTGCCCTTTTTGGGTCTGGTGATGCTGATGTCACAGAATTGCCTCGATCTGGAAGCCCGGTACCCGCCACCACTTCAGAGAATATCGTACTCATTGAAAGTACGGCCATGGAAGACAAATGCATTATTGTCAATCAGTTAGATTAAAGTATGGATATGTCATCAGGAACTATTCTTACAATTCTGACGACTGAACTTGGCTACCGAACGATTAGTGGTAAATGGGTCCTGCATATAGTAAGTATAAGAAGCGATCATGGGTGAAGGGTGACAAACAACCAGCGAATATTCCTAGGTCCGACTTCCTAAAACCCAAAATTATACATACCATCTTCTTCAATAGTCATGTAATTGTCTTGCTATAACCTTGTAAGTGTGGCAAAGCTGTTACTGTTACTTTCTTTACAGAGTAGGCGCATCCAAACTTGATAAATATATAGAAAAGTACCCCCCGAAAATCGGAACTAGACGAATGAAGATTATAACACTGGTCAACTACGAAATTTCTTCTTGAATGAATGTGATATCTTCTAGAACAAAAAACTGCGATAATTCTAAATTTGCCATCAGTTTTAAACCTATACATCAGGATTTTTCGTTTTCAATAATTATATTTATTGCATTTCCATGGATATTTGGTGCTAAATATACCATAATTATTATTTCATGGAAACTATTTTGGATACTTTGAGTCTTCTTTAACAAGACTTTTATAATCCCTTTAACTAATATACTATAGGCAAGGTGACCTCATCGGTCGGCACTAACTCTAACTAAATATACAGTATGTCCCGAAAGTCTTTTCCTATCAAAAAATTATTCATAGCAGCCATACGAAATGGAATATAGGTTTCATTATTTTCCAATATTACCGCCATTCAAATCTACGCACTTTCTCATCCTAGCTGGCATTCCACCCATCAACCTCTTGAGTAGGTCAGGGCTGATGTCAGCCCACACATTTTTGAGTTGATTTTTCAGCAGGTCTAAATTTGAAGCAGCTGGTAGCTCAGAAAGTTCATTTTTCACATACGCCCACAAGTTCTCAATTGGAGATAAATCAGGAGAGTTGCCTGGCCACACTTCTTTCGCCCAGTAGTTTGGAAGATTCAGTTGGCACCACTGCTGACTTAATTTTGAAGTATGAGCGGGAGCTCCATCCTGTTGGAAAACAGAATTGGACATGTTTTGGCAAAGTCTTCGCTGTAGAATTGTACCAGTATATCTTTTGCGAGTAAACGAATCTTGACAAGGTCCAGCTAGTATCTCATCAACATAGTACTTGGGATTTACAGTGCATTTGGGTGGCGGAATGTGTAATTCTGATACAGCACGAGCCGACATAGCCCCCCCAAACCATAAGATGAGAAGGAAACTTAATAGTGAGGACTGGCGGGACATTTTTGGCATCAGAACTCCAGATGCGATCGGTTTGTGGGTTGGAAGGCTGAAATAGATAAAACGGAGCTTCATCGGAGAAAATAACATTGCTCCATTGTTCAGCCGACCAAAATAGCCTTTGTTGACAGAAATTTAGGCGATGATCTTTCTGTTTTTCGGTCAATTTTGGCTGATGTGGCCGTTTGTAGCTCTTAAGACCAAGATTTTCTCTCAAATAGCGATGCACCGCTGATTTGGAAGTCAGGTGTCCACGAACGGTTGGTCTCTTTGCCAATTTTCGTGTAGGTGCTTCTTACCAACAGATTTGGAAATAACTATTTTCTCTGTCCTTGTGAGCGATAAAGGCCTTCCTGACCTCGGTTTATCGCTGAGACTCTGGTCCAATTTATTTCGTTTCCACCAATTGCTGATGGTCCGTGTGGTCTTTCCAAGGGCTTGGGACACCTGTTTCTGCGTAACTCCGGCCTCTAACATTCCAATAGCCTTTGCACGAAATAAATTCTGAGAGGAATGTAACGATTCGGACATTATTTTGAGAATGAATATTCGAGATCAAATAAATGCTGCTAAAGAAGTCTCTGAAGTTGATAAGCCTATATCACTTGATCTAATGTGTTCACAATTGTTTGAATATTCAATAAATTGAGTTCAGAATATTCGAATTCAATTAATCAAGTTTTGGTAGTCTATTATATCTAAAATTACTATAGGAAAAGACTTTCGGGACATACTGTATTAATCTACATTCATGTACATTTTAGATATTTTTGTTCCCTATTCTTTCTACAATCAATGCATCGCAAATGTGAAAATGATCCTGACTGTTTTTGTTATATTTGTGGTATCTACATGTTAGATAGTATGTTCAAGAAAATTGCACCGTTAATTATGGAACAATACTACTTGTATTTCGGTTGTAAAGTCGGAGACCAAGACAAACCATGGGCCCCTCACTATGCTTGTCACACATGTTGTAATAACTTAGTCAAATGGTCAAAGGGAAATTTAAAAGATATGCCATTTGGTGTCCCAATGGTCTGGAGGGAGCAAAGAAACCATGCAGATGACTGCTACTTTTGTTCTGTAAAGTTCAAGGGCATTCTAAAGACTAAATCTAGGATAACATACCCAAATTTGCCTTCAGCTTTGCGCCCTGTAGCACATGGCTTGGGAATTCCTGTACCTAAAGCTCTTGTGGCATCTGTCCAGGAATGTGTTGGTAGTGAACCTGAAGATCATTTCGATACATCTTTTGAGTTACAAAGTGATGCCCCAAAGCTATTTTCACAAGAGGACTTGAATGAGTCAGTCAGGGATCTTGATCTGTCAAAGGAATCAACTATGCTTTTAGTTTCGAGACTTAAGGAAAGAAACCATCTAGAAGCAAGAACTACGTTTTACTGGTATAGGAATAGAGAGCAGGAATTTGAGCCTTTCTTTCAATGGACAATGACTTGGTTTATTGCAATAATATTCAAGGGTTGATTTTACCCATGGGAATGAACTATAATTCCAATGATTGGAGACTTTCCATTGATCTTCAAACAGAAGCCTCAAAGCGGTCCTCCTTTACAACGGAAACACTGTGTCGTCAATCCCAATCGCGCAGTTAGTTACCCTTGAGAAAATTTTGAAACCATGAAGTTACTCATTGATATATTCAAGTATGAAGAACTTAAGTGACAAATTTGTGGCGATCTAAAAGTTATTACTCTCCTACTTGGTCAGCAAGGTGGTTATACAAAGAATCCTTGCTTTCTTTACTTAGGGATACCCGAGCGGACTCTCAACATTATTTAAGGCAAGAAAGGCCAACTAGAACCGAATATATCCCAGGAAGGGAAAATGTGAGATCTATTCCTCTTGTCGATCCCCAGATGGTCATATTATCCCTGCACCATAACAAACTTGGTCAAATAAAGAATTTAGTAAAAGCCCTAAATAGGGAAGGTGATGCATTTAAGTATCTTTCTATGAAATTTCCAGCGACAAGTGAGGCCTAGTTAAAAGCCGGTATATTTGTGGGACCACAAATAGGTCAATTATACCGGGATGCTCAGTTTGAGGCAGTGCAGAATACCGTAGAAAGGAATGCCTGGACACCTTTCAAGAATGTGGTAGAAATCTTTTTGGGAAATAAGAAAGCGGAAAACTACAAAGAACTTGTTCAAACAATGCTTGCTAACTATGAATCTCTTGGCTGTAGAATGAGCACAAAGATTCACTTTCTACATTCGCATTCAAATTATTTTCCTGAAAATCTCGGTGCCTTAAGTGGGGAACAAGGTGAGCGGTTTCATCAGGACATTTGTGAAATTTGAGAAAAGATACCAAGGCAAATAGAATACAAGTATGATGGGAGACTATTGTTGGTGTTTAAAAAGGGACTACGATACAGCTCACAATCGAATGTCAAGAAAACGGCGTTTCATTCCATATCTTCCATGTTAAAGCTGTTAGGGATTAATAATTTATCGCTTACAATTTCCAAGTCAAATAGTAATAGTGTTGTTGTTTAAAACTTCTGATCACAATCATAAATCAATTATAGTTATTCTATACTTCATACCAGATTGATATATTAAAGGTATGATATACGTATATGTATCACGAGTCTCGGAAATCATGATCTTGATCAAAAAAATACGGATCTTACGAAATTCACAGAATAACAAATATATTTAGGATTAATGGGAACTCGTATTGTTGTTATACGAGTTCGAATAATATACTTCTAGATTGTTCTTTGGGTTTGAAATATTACGGTACATTTTTTAAATAAATATATTCCTTGAAGTTAAAGAAATTTGAAAAATTGATTTTCGAAAAATCTGGACGTGTAGTAAACATATGAATGCCATATTTGAAATCAGCATAAAACATTGGTCAAGAATAGTTTGAATACATCGAAGAAGAAATTGTAATTTGAAAAAACGTTTCTCCGTGTAATTGATAACCCTAGTTCGCATACAGCTAAGCTACCCAGAAAATTCTTGAAGGTAGAAAGGTTAGAATTACTTCCCCATCCATCATATTTACCAGAACTAACTCCTTATGATTTATGGCTATTCCCCAAACTTAAAATCTACCTTAAAGGCAAAGATTGTAACACATTACAAGCACTCGGAACAGGCCTGTGCCAGTACTACAAATCCATCCTCGAAGAAGTGTACAGCAATGTGTTATACAAGTGGGTGGAAAGGTCAAAACTTTGTGTATCTGCAGGAAGGGATTACTTTGAATAAATATGGTAGTGAATTTGAGTGTATAGTGTTTGTACTCTGTTCTATTATGTCACCGAAAGAATTATAGAACGCTCTAGTATACAGCAGTTTAGTTACCATTTCCTCGAACTTTATTAGAATAAACAAATATTACACAAAATATGAATATGCACCTTGACACACATTGCTATTTGCTAGTCAGTAAAACTGTCAAGTCTGAAGCGCCTGCTTTTACCTGATTGTAATACGAATCGCATTTGATAAATAACATCTGGTTGGAAGGTTTCCAATATAACTGAACATTGAGTTCGTCACTTACATCAATATTCTATCTCTGACAAATTGACAGGTGTCAATATTGACTGTTTGGGATTTCCAATTCAGGAGGCGACGTGAAAGATTTCAAATTTCAACAACTAATCATAATCATCGTCAGTAGAAACTGTTCCAACAAAACTTACCTCGTTTGGCTTACTTGAATAAATATCGGTTAACGTCCTTTCATATAGATGAGCGATTCTTAAAAACCTATATCAATAAGCTGATTGTGGGATAAATGTAGAAAAACTAACAAAAACAGAATAAAATACAAAGAGGGTTATTGGCTAACAGGTTATACCTACAGAAAGTAAGAATGATGGCAATTTAAAATAGTTCTGATTTCCGGGAATTATTCTAACAAACACATTGGGGGTTGACTTACAGCGTAAAAGCAATCTATTGTGAGTAGATAGTATGTATGTCACCGTTAAATTGAGTATCTGCAAAAATTAGTATTTGGCACCGCCAAATTGAGCAAAATTTCTCTTTAATAATTTGCTACTTATGATATTATTGTTAACATAAATGTAAATATAATTGTGTAAACAAAAATAGACTTACATACCCAAGTCACCTAGATGCTACTGGGGTGTTAGGCCTATAGTACACTTGTGCTGCCACGCGACAGTTACTGTGTAACTTCAAACTAGTTACTATAAGTATGTCATTATTGTTTGCGTTTGTTTCTTCAGGACAAAATCATTATACTATTCCTTTCGTTAATACTCAAAAAATTTTCGAAAGCAGAAATTTAGCAGATCAATCAGTTGACATCTGGTAGGGAGAACGAGGAAAGATGGACATATAGAGAGCTACTGAGAGGATGGTTACAACATCAACGATCCCAATTGGGGCCGAACCAAGTGGCGCTATTCTGTGGAAAGGTTTGAGGGTGTAGATGTCTTGTACGTGAAAGGGGATTACATCGAGCCAGTTATGTGCACGGATAAGGAAGACCTGTGAGATGCATTAGTGGCCTGACATCACTAGTTCAGTCATGGTGGATGTGACATGGTGTACGAGTATTTCATGAGCTACAACTATCACGTGCTTAGTGCAGTAATTGTCCTCTTCGTACACCTCTGCGGTATTTGCTAAGCCAATAAAGGAAGGGTATGTGTTTGCTGGGGACCATAATGACGATTTCTACAACTTCACTATACCCCTGCTAATCGGAACACAAGTTAAACGATATATTAAGAACTCAGTAAATTTGAAATTATTGAGAAATCCTTTTACTCCATCTCTCTAAGCAATCCAAGGAAAATGAACGAGCACAGGATGCATTGATAGATCTCATTCATGAAACATCATGCCAAGGAACTATTTGAAAGAGAGACACTAAGTTCATTTTGGTGCTCAATGGAGGATTTCTATCCTTCTCCAACCAAAGGTATCATTCAAAACCTGTTGCCTATCCTTACTACTTAACTTTGTGACTCAGGTCTTTCAACTCTGTTACAAATAAACCCAGCAGTAGAAACAAATTAAAGTGAAAAGATGATATTCGTTGAGTACTCGCAAAAAAAGGAACCAGAAATTAAGTCTTTAGTTAGTGAAAAGCAACTACACCCATTTCATTAAAAAATGTATTACACATCGTATAAGCAATAACTAATTGACTCAATTTGTTAAATATATGTGCTGTGAAAATTAGGGTCGTGAATTCATTTGATAATTGGTAGGGAGTCGCCAAGGAAACTGTTTGAGAGCCACTGATCCGGATACAAAATTCAATTTCAGAAAATGATAATTGATGTTTTTACGGCAGACAATAAAAATATCTTCGAAAATATAAATATTCTTTTTAGTACACAATAATATTTTATATCAAAATCATATAAGAATAACCTAACTCAATTTACAGGCCTCAAGTACTCAATCTTTCCTCGATTTTGTATATAATAAGGACAGGGAAAATTTTGTTGGGCAGAACCAGCAAAAAGAGTGGAATTTGCGTCTATAGTATATTTTTGCTGAAATGGCTCATGTTTCAAGAAAATGCCGAGCGACATCTTGTCGCCCTCGAGTATCTTCCCCTAGCAACCCAGGAATATGTTAACATTAAATCTTCAAAATTTGTCCAAACACTATCGGGTTACCCCTTGTTCGACGCCACTAAACAAATTGAGTCTATCCATATACATCATGCCCACTAAATGTGCTTTTAATTGATTTTACGCTGTAGGTCTCCGCGCTCAGTTCATTCTCCTATTATTTTATGTATATTTTGCTAATTCATGACCTTATCTTTAGTTTTTAGAGAAATATTACCTTTAGATTTTTGAAATTTTTAGACTTGGATCGAGGTATTTGACGCGGGTATTTATCTAGTTAATCATCAAACATTTCAGTTTCAATTGTATGGCTACAATACTTCCTAAATAATGCACAAATATTTCTTAATATATTTGGAATACTTCGAATTCTATCAAGAGGAAATTATGTACAGTGTGTGAAACTATCAACTGTCCTATTTGTCATGATATAAGAGCTCCATTTGATAGAATACGGGTTATTAAAATTGCCACTAGTCACATTGGTACAATTATTCAGAATGTATATTAACTAGACAATATAAACTAATTCATTTTTCGAATCGACTTATGATAAATAACTGCATCAAATACTTGGATCTAAGTCTAAAAACATAATATGAATTTGCAGTTAATATTTCACTAAAAACAACGACAATATCAAGGATTATCCAAAATCTACAAAATAAAATTGGTTTGTTGTATATTTGTATATGTGTTTGTACAGAATAAATTTGAGAAAATGTATGACGTATAGCGGAAATTAGTACACATGGGTAATGTCACCCTGTGACAATGACCTATTCGTCTCGGAAGCAATATCTCAAACCCTTCACCAAGAAAGGTGAAAAATACATTGAGCTATTGTTCATGGGGTATTTAAATGAATAAGGATAATCTGGATAACACTAATTACTCGTATAATGTAACTGTACTCGGATTACTGTACGCACTTCATCAAATAGGCTCATTGATGCAAAAATTGCCCCAGGTGTGTTAGTATTCCAAGCATTCCCATGACTCTACAGATACAGATTTCCGTTTGTATGTCAGACCGTCAGTTTCCAATTCGTCTCACGTTTTGTATAACTACTAATAAGGACATAGCATGAAGAATGTTGGTCTGTTTTCCATTTCGAGAATCCATCTTTAGTCAAGGGTACGTACGGTATACGTTGCATTGAGTCGAGTCCAACCATCTTCAGGCAGAAAAGAAATGACTAGTGGAGGTTACTCCACTACATCTGGCAGACTATGGGCAAAAGATGTGGTATACAGTGAATAATTTCAGAAACATTTGGAGTATATTTACTCCCTTGCAGTCATTTTCTTCCTCCTAACAGTCAGGCCTTGAGTTTAACCGTACTTATCAGAAAAGGACTATAGAGGTGAAAGATATTGAACAAAACACTAAACAACCAAAGCTTAGTGAAATTTATGAAAGTTAAAACGATTCTATCCTAGTTTCTAAATTCACAGAACCACAAAAGGATAGATCTATATGTAATGTACTTGGATATAATCGTTAGAAATCCAATAAAATTGACAGTAAAATTTATATGGTTCTATTAATAACATCAACATAGATATGAGAATTCTGATTGCCAGGAGCCTTGGTTTGGATACTGTTCTAGTCCTAACAAAGAACCTGTCCAGCAATCACTTGGTAGTAGTTTACAACACTACTAACAATCCCGGAAAGCCAACTAATCGCTACTACTGATCCAATATATCAATAGTGCCAGTATTATCAGGGCGTTCAATAAGTCTTGCGGGTTATGATATATCTTAGGAATTAGTCAAGTAATAAATCTAACTTTCATACTTTATAAGCCCACATAGTTAAACTCTATATACAGAAAGTTTCAAGCTTATTCAATACAAATTATGAATTTTAAGATAGCTACGTGTAGTCAATTTATACTCACTGTTGAATTTATGGCTTCAAAGGATGATAATTTCAACCTCAAATGGCGAGCTTACATAGAGTTTGCACAATACTCAAGATCCAGCCCGTACAGATCTTCAGCGAGTTACAGGAGATATTGTGCGTGGATTGCCCTTCCAGATCTACTGTAGAGCGATGGGCTGCCCGTTTTAGATCTGGTGATGCTGATGTCACAGATATGACTCGATCTGGAAGACCGATATCCGCCACCACTTCAGAGAATATCGCACTCATTGAAAGTATGGTCATGGAAGACAAGTGCATTACTGTCAATCAGTTGGAACAAAGTATGGAGATTTCATCGGGAGCTATTCATACAATTCTGACGACTGAGCTTAGCTATCGAACGATTTATGGGGAATAGGTCCCACATAAGCTCAGTGAGAATCAAAGGTTGGCACGACTGAATATTGCCAAGAAACTCTTGGAAACTTATAAGAACTGCGATTCTAGACGGCTAACAGAGATTATTACTGATGACGAGACATGGGTTTACTATTCAACACCATATAGCAAGTATAAGAAGCGATCATGGGTGAGGGGCGACGAACAACCGGCGAAAATTCCTAGGCACGACTTCAGAAAACCTAAGATTATGTACACCATCTTCCTCAGTAGTCATGGAATTGTCTTACAATTACCTTGTCAGAGTGGCAAGGCTGTTACTGCTACTTTCTTTACAGAGCAAGTGCTTCCAAATTTAATAAAAATCATAGAAAAGTAACGCCGAAAACCGGAACTCGAGGGATGAAGATTTTAATTGACAACGCCAGTTCCCATACAGCTAAGCTTACCAAAGATTTCTTGGATGTAGAAGGGTTAGAATTACTTCCCCATCCACAATACTTACCAGACCTAGCTCCGTGTGATTTTTGGCTATTCCCAAACTTAAAATCTACCTTCAAGGCAAAGATTTTTTCCGATTACAAGCACTCGGAACGGGCCTGTACCAGTACTTCAAATCCATCTCCAAAGAGGAGTACAGAAATGTGATTTACAAGTGGGTGGAAAGGTTAAATCTTTGTGTATCTGCAGGAGGGGATTACACATTGAATAAATAATATAGTGAATTAGTGTGTATAGTGTTTGTATCATATTCTATGATATCACCCACAAGACTTATTGAACGCCCCAGTATCTTCCAATAGGATGGTGAACATACATATCATGGTATCACTGTATTATTCATCAAGAGGCCCTATGTGCGAAAACACTTGGACTGGAAAATGTTATGAAGTTGATAGTAGACGTTGTAAATTTTATCAGATCTAAAGGAGTGAATCATAGAGAATGTAAAGAATTTTTGAAAGATCTCGATTCAGATTACGGAGATGTATTATATTTTACAAGTGTTAGGTGGCTGAGTAGAGGAGTAGTTCTTAAAAGAGTTTGGGAATTACGCGATGAAATATCAAGTTTCTTAGCCTCAAAGGGCAAGAAAGTTCCTTAATTCGAAGATACAAATTGGATTAGCGACTTTTCCTTCCTTGTAGATATGACTACACACCTAAATATTCTAAATTCCACACTTCAGGGAAAGAACAAGTTGATTCATGAACTTTATAACACAAATCGAACTTTTGAGATGAAACTCGCTCTATTTAAGTTATGGCTTAAAAATAACAATTTTTCTCACTTTCCAGCACTAAAGTCACAAAATAGTGCCGATGGAAACAAATATGCCGAATTATTTCAAATCTCCAAGAAAACTTTGATACTCGATTTGGAGATTTTAGAATCAACAACAAAGCTTCGAGATTTCTGCACAGCCTTTCAGTTTTGATCTGCAATATGCTCCACAGGAGCTTCACCTTGAACTCATAGACCTGCAATCTAGCATAGATCTCAAGGCAGACTTCAAGGATGTTGGAGTAATTAGTTTCTATAAAACTCTTCCTTCAGATATCTATCCTGCTATTTTAAAACACGCAAGAAAGATAGCTAGTTTATTTGGAAGCACTTAAACTTGTGAGGCACTTTTCTCTAAAATGAAATATATCAAGAACAAATATAGAACTAATTTGACTGATGACCACCTCCAAGATGTTCTTCATATTACATCGACTGATATGATACCTAATATAGATGGCATCTTAATACAACAACAAAAACAGTACCAACCTTCACATTAATATTTTTCTCTGACAAATTACTCATAATAATACAGTACTATATTAATATATAGAATACATGATCCTTAACTTTTAATGCGGCCCTCCAATCTAATAAGAAAGTAATATTTGGCTCATAGAAGAAAAGGTTGAAGACCCCTGTCATAGAATATAGACAATACCGTGAAAAGATGATCAAAAGGATGTGCTGATCAAATATTTTGCTTCAATACAAAAAGAGTAAACGGGGGGATGGAAAAAAGGGAGAGGCCTGTTTATTCTGACATTAAAGAATAATGCTACTAAATATGGCAAAACAAAATACAATCGAACTCCGAGATGGGAGAACCATTTTCCAATAATGTGTTTAAATTAAATATGACCATTTCAGCTAACTTCTTTTACGTAATAGAGTTGTATTTCATATAAAATATGTGATAAAGTAAGCACAACAGCAAAGATTTTGACAATTCAGCTGCATCCCAATTGTTCATATTAGAAACAAATTTGACAAATCAAATTAAGGATCTTCTACAATTCAGAGATACGCAACCCTCTGTACAAGAGTGCCCCGATCTCAGAGGTTCGAAGGTTATAATATGTAAATACATTTCACTACTTAAAGAAATAGTCAGCAAAGTGACGGGTATTTACATATTTACGATATCTATGTACATGTTAGTAAATTTCGTCAAAAATTGATAAACAAGAGATACTACATAAGAAAAAGAAATTTCATTAATTGAATTCTTGGAGGACAAATCAAGACATCTAGAAATAGAACATACCAAACTCTACAAGTCGTCCACTAAAATGTTCAGTTCGCTGTTGCAAGCCACTAAGCATAATTACATTATGAGGTTCAAAATGGCGATTCGAAAATATCAATTATAGATTATTAAAAATGCATTAGTTTGATCTTATATATTTCAAATTCCTATTACTTCTTGATACTGACAAATATTTCCCTATAGTTAAACTATGGACTACCAAAATTTACACACAAATTCGTTTTGAAAATATGGCTATGTCGCAAAGACGAATGCATCCCAGACCAAAAAAATCCAAAACAAGTCACAGTGCACCCCATCAATAAAAGATATGAGAAAATGTCATATAGAAAACAATGTGGACATTTCTTAAAAGAGTGTTGGACACTCATTTAGAAACTATATAAGGGATCAAATACGTATATTTAGAAAAGTAGATATTTAAAATGTCCAGACCATATACAGAATTTATTGGTTTAGGTATAGGAAAATTAACCGAAGGATCAATTAAAGGGTAAGTAATACCTGCTTGATGATGAGAAGGAAGAACATGGTCAAATATTTGTTGGATATTCGAATTCCATTTACCATCTTCTTTTCTCTGATACGAATAATCAAATGCCTTATCCAAAATGTGGATAGAAAAGTGCGTCAATGTATCTGGAAAGCCTAATGAGAAAATTGATTTCAGATAAAGATAGAGAGTGAATACTATAAAACTGATTAATAGATGTAAGACAAAGTGCACAGAAAATGAAATAGTTTCAATTAATGGCATATCAGCTAAGTAATGTCAATAATGTGGACGTACTAGAAATCAAACCAAGTTGCCCGAAGTGGGGTAAATAATCTCAGCAAAAGCAAGGAACAAACTGCATAAACACGAGTAGATAAAAGAATCTGGCTCATCATTCGAAACGCAGGGAAAACAGAAGTATAACAATAATTTTTGGACACATGTACTTGGGATTATTATACAGTAAAAATTGGTATAAGTAAGAACTTGAATACTGGAAAGGATTACTACCACAATATACAAATTGGCATATTACAATCGTTGCGGTAAATTATAAATGGTATATTTAAGCCCAAATAAGCATGATTGATTACTATAATTACAAACTATACCAATAAACTAGTTCCAGAGAGAAAGTTAAGTAATCAAATTGCTCAACTGCGAAATACGTCATTTCCATGAATAAGTGCCTGGGCGAGTATTCTTTAGTTTATAAATCATTTAGAAATTTTTTTTAGCATTTTGAAATTCAAAGATATCGGAAAGAATTATCCCAAAATTGTTGAAAGTCTAATGAGCCGTAAATTTCACCAAAGGGGGGGAATGGGTGCTGTAGCACCTGGGTACGCATAAGTGTGGTCGTAGCGGACCGGCAGAAATTTCTCTCTTGTAGATTCCCAAAAAGCCAAACAGAAAGAGCCGGCTACATTAAGATAAGGAGGTTGCACATACTTGATTATACAACACAAGCTAGTGGGTCCAACAGGGTGATTACCCAAATGGAGTAATGTGATGATTTTCGGAAGTTAGTGAGCAATTTATTAGATTAAATCTGTTATCAATAGTTCCACATAATTTTGAATAGTTGCAATTCGTGTAATAATGGTATCAAATTGGTTTCTAATAGGCTTCAGACTGTGAACTATAGACTAGTATTGTAAAAAGAGTTTGAAGGAATCTTGTGGCTAAATGCTAAGTTGTAAATTTGTCTTCCAATGAAGACGTAATACGTATAATACGGTATTAATATTACTTATTGTACGTTCTATCTACTATTTTTGGTGCCGTACTTCTATTAGGCTGATACCTGCAGGAATTGTTTTGTACCAAACAGTAATGAGAAATCTTAGCATAATTGATCTAATTTATAATACTTGATAATTAAGTGACTTACACAATTCTAACAATGTCAAAAGCTCATATTCGAGGTTCAACTAGAAGTTAATACTGTATAATAGGTCAAGTATATACGTTTAATACGTATTAAACAACTTGGGATAAATGGGATGTTTTATTATATACTATGAGGAAGTGTTGTTCTAACAACAATGTTTGGTCAAATAATAAATATGAGTGATATTGAAACATACTAGAAACTCAACTTGAAATATAACTCGTGGTTTAGTCACATAATATCGACGCATAAGAGCACATTTCGTTCTGCGAAGTGCAAAATAGATGCTGACAAGAAAGCATCTAATGCTGCGGTGCTCTCTAAGATGCCTTTGTTCGACAATATATTCGCACCATCTCAATCTAGCGCTTGAGGAGAATCTCAATGTCAGTCACATGAACAAAGTGATATTAGTGAGTTTTTACATAGAGATATGACAGAGGAATATTTGCCTGAACATAGCGCTCCAGTCGCAGAAGCTGAATTTGTACATATTTAAATCGCTAGGTCAATGATATTGGTTTGTAGAAGAAGATAGACGAACCAATCCGCGAATACTGAGCAGAGAGGGGCAACTCCCACTGCCAAAAAGGAAATTCTATTTTTGATCGGGGCAGTGCAAACTGAAAGGAGAGATTTATAAGCAGCTGTTCGCCACCATATTTTACTCTTGTTGACAAACTTGCTGGGGTTAAAATTCAAGGCTCTTGGCTGTTTATTAAAATTCAGTGAAATTGTATTTTGGTTTCTTGCAAGTTGTTCGGCATCCAGATCATGATAATGATACGTTTGTTACCTGTTTTAGTAACTGGAGAATGGGTAAAGAAAAGATTGCTGCTCATGAGAACTGTCAAAGCCATCGTGCATCGATTGAAGCTTTAACTGCTCGGAAATACGCTAGCGGACGGATTGATGAAAGATTAACTCTAGCTTATGAATCTGAATGTGAAAATTGGCGCGCTGTACAAACCGTATTGTTAGTGTACTTCGATTCTTCACAGAGCGAGGCCTTGCACTTCGTGTTTGGACCAAACAATTGGTTCTCTAAACAATGAGAACTATCTTGGCTGTTTGGAAGTGATAATGGAATACGATGCTTTCATCTCCGAGCAAATTCACAAACATGCAAGCAAGGGTCGCGGCCATACGTCGTACTCATCTTCTACTGTCTGTGATGAATATGTTTGCATAATGGGAAAATGTGTTCTGGATGAAATTATGAGTGAAATAAAGCTCGCTGCTCACTTCTCCTTATCAGTGGACTCGACGCATGACGTTTCTAACGTGGATCAGCTTACTAGTGTGATCCACTATATGTTGCCGTCCTGCCCAGTAGAACGCTATATACACTAAGCGTAATTGCCTATTTAAGATACAGGGTGTATCATATGTCTTGGTAGGTCAATAAAATGTAAATAGAATTTTTCGTTATCGAGTCTTTGTTCCAAATATTTGCTAATATAACCACAATTCCATCTAATACAGGTTGTATCCTAGCTGGCATAGTACAAACTAAATTCTCTAGAATATCTGGGCCTATGTCAGCTCATGCGGATTTGACTCGTAGAATTAAGTCTTGCAGCTTATAGCATTTGCCATTTGTCCAACAAGATCTCTCAAAATTGACCAGAAATTTTCAATCGGGTTTAAATCTGGCGAGTTACGGTCCACTTATCCTTCCTCCAAACCGAGGAAAGTGTTCTACACACCATCTCTGTGTCAAGTTAGTAGTGTAAGGAGGGGCACCATCCTGCAGGATTAGGAAATCAGACATGTCAACAAGCATTGATCACTCCAGAATAGAACCTGTATTCGCAGTTCTGCCTGTAGCATCACTACACGTCTTGGCAAAGATATCATCTCGATAATGGGCTCAATTTATCGTTTGTTTCGGAAGGATGATGAGAGAGCCATGTGGGACATCATAACTCAGACTTGGATTTTTTAGGGAAATTTCATTTGAATGTTATTAGAATTCCGAGCCCAGATAAGATCGTTTTGACGATTTGGCATGGAGGATACTTGGGAAGGTGAATCATCTCACCACAACACCTTTTTCCAGTGACCACTCTCCAAATTATGTGATCTTTAGCGAACTGGAGGCGTTTATCCTTCATTTTTTGTATCAATCTAGGTATTATAGTGCGTTTGAACGATTTTACTCCCAAAGAATTGGTCAAATAGCGAAATATGCTTGAATGCGAGATAGAATATCCCTTACCATTGAGAATACGTGAAAGTTTATGTGTTGACTTCCCCCTCTCCCTAGAGATTTTGAGATGACTATCTTGCAGACCTTTTCATGGTTGGGATCCTACCAGGACGAAGTTTATTATTTTGGTCTTTTCCATATTTCTCGTTATGCAACCACCTTTGTATCGACCTCAAACCGACATCTAGCCTTAAATCTACAATATTTGCTCAATTCCTGTTTTCAACACGGCAATTACTTCCAGGCGAATGTACAAACCATGATCTTTGACATTAATATTTCAAAAGATAAGAGAAAACAAATCAAAGTGAAAGTATTTATAAAGAGATGTATTTGTAATAGATAGGACTTAGTAATCAAGTGCAGGACAATTATAATTCAATAATAAATTGTGGTCTGTTTAAATCAACTTTAAACATTATGAATTCATATCCACCAAGACACATATGATACACCCTGTATATCAGAACTAAATCTATCTGAGTAATTTCGTTTGAGATATTCCTTCCAATATTTCGAAATCGAGAATATTTAATGTCATTTGTCCAGGCTCCAAAGCTTTAAGGCGAAAATGTATTTGACACACCACTCCCATATTTTCATATAACACAATATATGTCCTTTATGTATAAAAAACCACAGTGACACGAAATGGCTAAAACCTGAAAGTAGGTATTAGGGTACTAGATAACGTCAAAACTATATTATTGACATATGGGGAATCATACCCAAGGAATCGATTGACTTAACTAGATTTTATCTAAGTCTTGGGTGTGAAAGTAGTGACGTCATTGTCACATTCGAAAATAATTTTATTTTTATCGAATTATAATTATGCCAATTTGTGAGCTATATGTTCAGAAATTGAATGTTTTATGTTCTGATATTATCAACCCTATTGAAGGTGCATTTATATGAACTTATGAAACCACTTTTCTCGGTGAAAATGACCTATCGTTCATTGACTTACAAACTATAACGTGTTTAAAATTAGTGAATTTACCAAAACATCAATTTAACTCAGATTGATCCGCCTCCGAATCTTTTTGGGATAATTATGAAATGATGCTTATAATTGGATCACTTTGAGAGATAAACCTGACAAACATATCTTAACGTTGTCCTCAAAGCTAAATTTCATTAAGAGTTTCTCACGGTATCGCCTGACCAATGTATTCCAAGATCCAAGTCCTTCCAAGTAAATGTTCTCAAATACGCAGGTAAACAGGGGCTTTATTAAGAATATTGAAAATGTTTGTGATATAAGCATATAAAATAAATTCTGAAATCTTAGAATTAAGGAAATTTTGGCGAAACATTTTCTCACAGTAGAAGAGCATGATTTTTTAATGGAAACTTTGTAAAATACGTTATGAGAACACATATTTATCCTAATTACAAGCCGAATTTTGTAAACCCAAGCAGAAAATTGTAAATTACTCTACGTTCTCATTATATCACTAAGCAACCATAATATTTATATACAAATTTGAAAAGATAATTTTGAAATACTAGTTAAATTTAAAAGTTCAAGTGATTAAAACTATACTGTAGCGAATTTCGGAACCTGGAAATTGCTTTATTCTATAGAGAATTAGAAATGCTATATTATAACACTTAGGGGATAACTTAACAGAACGCGATAGATGAAGTTTTGAGCCTTCGAAATTGAGTGACGACAGAAATATCTAACAAAGAATTCATTAAAATATTTGAGCTATTTTAAGGATATATTATTAGAACTCTGCTTATATAATCACCATAATAAGAGAGTGGTTGATAATTCAAAGGTATGAAGTCTTCGGAATGTATCAATTGCTTAGATACTGGAATTAAGTTCATTGACATAATTGAATATGTCCGGTTTTCAAGAACTTGTCAATCTTATATACATTCCAATTGTTTCTAAACCAAATGACAAATCATTACAATTTCCAGATATTTCAAATAATTGGATATTTCTCTTTCCCATGAACAATTAATGGTTACTAAATATTGGATTGAATTTTGACCAATTTCCAGGGGGTGTGCCACTGTGAAACTTCCCGTCTTAGTTCACATTTTCATATTAATTTAGTAACTGAAAACGTTTTGGTGAAATGTTGAATTCATTTTAATACAGGCGCGCGTTCTTTTAAAAAAGTCATATATCCTTTCTAGTTAAGATGTAAAATATTCTACTCAGTCAAAGTTTAGATTCGACTTAGTGTAGTCGAAATGTGGCTGCTGGTCACTTAAACACTCCATCACAATTTCTCAAACAATCCATTTAAAATAGAATTCGTAGTAGTAGTAGCGATTATAAAATAGAAGAATATATATTCACATATACATAAACATAGATTAATTGTGATAATAGTATAGATGTCTCACTGAAGTCTTTCAATAACTGACAGTCGATTGGGGATTAGATTTTGTCCTTTGTAGGCGAAATGCCCGCTCCACAGGATAAATTATATACTACGGGTGTTCAATAAGTTCTGATCACTATCCCCAAAAGTACCCAAAAGTATGTTGTACACAAACAATCAGTGTTTAATTTTTTCGAAATCCTCCCCACCAGTATTTATACAGCGTTGAAGACGCTCCAACCATTGTACAAAAATATTTTTATAGTCTTCCGGTGGTATCCGTTTGAGATACTGGAAAATCGCCGATGCCAGTTCTTCGCTGTTGCTAAAATGACGACCAGAGAGGTATTCCTTAAGCTTAGGGAAGAGATAGAAATCACAAGGAGCTAGATCTGGGCTGTAGGGTGGATATTCAAGCTCAATCATCCCCTTCCTTAAGATATTTTCTTTGACTTGCTTGGTTTTGTGAGGATGGGAATTATCATGTAATAATCTCAACTCTTTAGCACCAGTCCTTTTTCTTCTCTTCAACAAGCTTTCTTCCACTGCACCAAGACAATTACTAGTGTAGAAGCTTCCAGTAGCAGTTTGTCCTTTGGGAATTATCACCTGGGCCACTGGGCCATGTGCATCAAAAAATATGCAATACATGATCCTCGATGATCTGAAATCTGGACGCGGTATCATCGGAGGGTCCGAGTGCTTTCCTATCCACACCTTATTTGCCTGTTTGGAAGAAGGTGTGTTATACTGAACCCATGTCTCATCATCAGTCACTATCCCAAATAATCTTCGCGGGTTGCATTCTTTGTAGGATTTAAGGAAATTACGACAACATCTCACCCTTGTCTCTTTCTGGGCCCTTGTGAGTAAATGTGGGACCCATCTGGCACAAACCTTCGTCAACTTGAGCTGTGATCTTAAAATGTGGTCTACACTTCCCACCGAAATGCCAACACTATTAGAAAGTTCCCTGATAGTTATATGTGGGTCTAAGTCTATATCAGTTTTTTGATAGCGCACGATTTAATAGGAGATGCAGCCGTAATTGGTGCTCCAGGCAGAGGGTCATCTTCGATAGACTTTCTTCCCAGCCTGAAACGCTGAGCCCATCTTCTGACTCCTGTATAAGACAGAACACCTTTCGTAGTATAGACTTGAACCAAATCAAGATGTATCTCATGTGCAGATTTCCCGAGGAGAGTACGAATCTTGACATAAGCTCTTTGCTTGATTTAGAATTCTTGTCAAGTGATGTCATAAAGGTATAGTATAAAAAACACTTGTAAAATTTGATATAACTTGTTGAGTTTTTAAGGGATAATGAAAAAATCAATACTAGCTTGTAGACAGAGGATTAAGTATTCATATTCAAATATCAATATATTATTGTTGTGTTATAAACCCCCACAGTAACACAGTGATCAGAATTTATTGAACGCCTGTAGTACTATTTATGGTCGGATTTCACTAGCATCCATGGTCAAAATCCCTAATCAGTGGTAAAAGCTTAGGTAGAGTAGGCTATTAATAACAGTATTAAACACAAATCAGATTCTCTAAATTTCAGGGTCTAGGGTGCTAGAAAACAGAATTTCAGATGTTAATATTCGACGGGAAATACGGAGATCTTACCTTTCTACAGGGTGTCCCATAATTATTGTCGTATCCTTCATCTTATGTTATTATTGCCATTAATTGAGGAAAGAAGACAATTATTTTCCAATATATCCTCCTTTCAATTGTATACATTTATCAATACGTGCTGGCATTCCAGCAACTAAATTTTCCAAGATCAATGGATTAATGTCCCTTCAGCCACTTTTGAGATTTTCTGCCAACTGATTGAGATTGGTTGAGGGTTTCATCTCATTCAACTTCTCCTGCAAAATACTCCATAGATTTTCTATCCGATTTAAATCCGGTGAATTGCCAGGCCATTCCCCTTTGGCCCAGAAAGTGGGCATGTTTTTGCACCATTCCTGTGTGCGACTGGCAGTGTGTGCTGGTGCCCCGTCTTGCATAAATATGGCCCGAGACATGTTAGGTAGTAATTTCCTGGTCAGAATGCTGCCTGCCGTTTTGAACGACCCACCGCAAGTCGATAAGATTTTTCCAATATCTCTTCTACATAATATTGAGAGTTTACAGTCTGTTTAGGAGGAACGAAATGTAATTCTGAGAGTCCACGATAGCTCATAATGGCCCAGACCATCACTTTTGGGGGATTTTTGATAACCTCACGAGGTGGTACTTTGGAGCTGTCAGTGGACCAAACCCTATCATTTTGGGCGGAACTAGGATGAAATAGTTCATATGGTGATTCATCACTCCATAGGACTCGTTTCCACTCATCCAAATTCCAATTTTCCCTTTCAATACAAAAATTTAGCCGGTTTTCCCTCTGTTTTTCAGTCAATTTGGGAATTTTGGGTCTTTATAGGCAGTCGCTCCAATCGTTTCCTTCAAATAGCGGTGAACAGTCGATTTAGAGATACCATAACCCTTTCGCTTGAGTTTTATCGCGATCTTTCTAGTGGATTGACGAACTTTGCCAAGAGATTTGGATATAAATATCTTCGCCTCCCTTGTGATCGTTTTTGGACGCCCAGCACCGACCTTATGTCCTAGATCTTGACCTCGTCTATATCGTGCCCACCAACGCTGTATCGTTCTGAGTGGTTTTTCTAAGGTCTTAGCAACATCTTTCTGCACCATCCCACCAATAATCATTCCGACTGCCCTGTTACGAAGAGTTTCGGAGGAATTTTTGACATTCATGATGAAATAATTACACAAGTTGATGAAATACTCGATTGTAATAAATTCACTGGAGAAAATATAAGGTTACAGATAAATTCTAATGATAATTCACACTAGTACTTGTATAAGAAAAAGTATACAAATTGAAAGCAAACTGGAAATACAGTAAACGAATATCTACAAGTATCGGATATGACAATAATTATGGGACACCCTGTATACGTTGTTTGAAAATTTCAAAGCAATCGGATAAGATTTGGGTGAGCCAAGTGCGTTTACATTTGCGTCTATCCTGGTCGAAAGGCCGCTTCAATTTTTCAAATGACCCCAAAGTCCCGCACTATGGCATCACCATATTTAGAGATATAAACGTGTTCTAAACTATCAAGAATATGTAGTTAAGATGTATATACATACCATGTGTGAGGCCGATTTTTCGATTTCATATCGGCCGGCACAGAATTCTGCCCACTATTTCCTTTAAACCACCGAAAAGCAAGGATGAAGCATTATGAGGTGTTGGACAAGATTGTGGAACGAATACCTGGCTGGCCGATGCAAAATCGAGAAATCGGGATCTCCACGGTATTTAAACATATCTAAGCTACGTAGATTCTTAAGAATACATTGTTATCCCTGCATATCGTAATGGTCCAGTTCTGGAACTTTGGCTACAAGGCCGCTCAAAATTTGAAAGTGCCCCCTTGGCTCCAGGAGTGTAGCATCACAATATTCAGGGATATCAATGTGTTCTAAACGGTTACATATAGCTAATACATGTTTACATGCTGTGTTAGAGCTCGACTTTTCGTTTTCGAACCGACCAGCGTAGAATTCGACCCACAATTTTCCATTTTGATAATTGTGGGTGTCCATGCACAGGTGAAAATGCAACTCACGTGGTAAAATCTTATCCGATTGCTTTGAAGTTTTGACAAGGTGGGAGTGTGTAGGTAAGATCTCTTAAATTTTAGTATAAAATGATCTAATTCAGTATCCTGCACCCTCAACTTGATTTGAATTTTCGGAGTATCGATTACAAAATCAAAAAGTGCAAAATCAGGAAAAATCCCACATTTGTAATCTGCTCCTGATATGAATGTAAATCTAATATAGCATGGTGACAAGTTATAGCTTAAGTATGAAACAGTTAAATTGGTTGGTTCTTATTGGCCAATGAAATTGCATAATGGTCTTGGTGATAATACTTGAGCTGCTACATGAGATTTGGATAGAAATCTGGACACCTTGTTATGGGAATAATAAAATTATCAAAAATATATAATTCAGGAATTTTTGATATTTTATACAGTCATAGTTATCGAATAATCCCATGAGGAGTTTCATTCGGTAAATCTTGACATCAGAATGTGTATCGCATTGAGGGGTGCCTGTAATTCAAATTTCAAACTTCTCTAATGCATATTGGCTGGTGAATAAAGTTAATTTATGAAAATCCCAAAAAGGTGACAATTGCATCATATTTTCAACATAGGTGTGAATTTTCTTTCAATACTGGAATTTGTCCAAGTTAGGCCAAAACACTGCTGTATTCAAAAAGTCAGGCCTGAGGCAATTCGAGTTCTTTAATTAATTCTGGACATACAAACATGTATATTCACACACACACATACATACAGATTAATTGTTTACTAATAGAATACGGGGTGGCATTAAAGTTCTGTCCCATGATTTATAAGAACCATTTTTTCCATACTGAGCCTCTGCTATTAGATATATCTTATTAGTTTACCGTATTATACTGTATTTAACATAAATATAGTTTCAGAGTACAATTGCAGAGAAATTTCAATTTTAACAGTGACCGAACGTGAGAGGTCGGCAATTGTAGAACTATTTACAAAAGGACAACCTTCAAGGAAATTTTGAAGATCCTGAAACTCCCTCTAAACAAAAGGAAATTCGTGTACCGCACTATTAGGCGATACAAGGATACTGGAAGAGTTAAAGAAAGGGCGAAATCAGGCCGTCCGTGCTCAGTAACAACCCCCAGCTTAGGGAAAGTCATCGCCCAGCGAATTCGCCGAAATCCTAGACGTTCCATAAGGAAAATGGCTCTAGATCTGAAAGTATCAAGATGTGCAATGACTAAAATTGTGAAAAGGGATTTAGGGATGAGTTCATTCAAGAGTAAGAAGGTACACTCTCTTTTTCAATTGGTAAAGGAAAAAAAGGGTTGCAAGATGCAAAGGTGCGTTGGGCTGGTACGCTGTGGAAATCTAGAAAGAATATTATTTTCAGATGAGAACATATTCAATATCCAGGAGGCAACCAACGTACAGAATGATCGTATACTTGCATCATCTCCTTCCAAAGTCGTCAAGAAGTTCAGATATGTTAGCCGAATACAGGACCCTAAGTCGGTGATGATTTGGGCAGGGGTGTCAAAAATGGGCCGGACACCATTGGTTTTGTAGCACAAGGGGTAAAAATCAATTCATTTAATTATCGAGAAATGGTTTTGGAGTCAGTATTGAAGAATACAGACCGAGACATGTTCTGAGGTACTTCATTTGTTTCCGAGCAAGACGGGGCACCAGCACACACTTCTAATAATACCCAGCCATGGTACATGACAATTTTCCTGGTTTTAGAACTAAGGAAGAATGGCCTCCTTACAGTCCTGACCTGAATCCCATGGATTATTCTGTGTGGTCAATTCTCGAGACGAAAGCTTGTGTTAACTTTCACACAAGTATCAAGTCACTGAAGAGGAAACTTGCCAAGAGTGGAATCAAATTGCCCAAAAAGCCCCCGTGCTACTATTGAGGCCTTGCCAGATAGAATTACAGGTGTAATACAAAATGAGGGGGGGGCTATATTGAATAAATTTCGCGAAATATGTTTTGTCTCTCAATCAAAAATTAGAACATTAAATATCATTACCAAGCTATATACAGGGTGGCCAATAAGTTCTGGCACATAACTTTATATCGTACCAAAATCTTTCATGATTTAGATTGATTGACGTTACTGGTTTGTATTTGTTCTGTTATCTCTCGCAATACAATATTCATTGAAAAATACACTATTTGAAAACCAGGAACAAATTATCAGCTGTGGAGAAAGAACGGTCGGCGATTGTTGAATTATTTCAAAAAGGGAAAAAACAAAAAGAAATAATGAAACTTTTAAAAATTCCACAGACACGTCGGAATTTCGTAATCCGTACGATAAAACGCTTCAATGAGACTGGTGGCGTGATGGACAGAGCCAGAACTGGTCACCCGATCTCCATCACGACCGTAAAGATGCGAAAGGTAGTGCGGAGTCGAGTGTGGCGAAATCCTCAGCGATCGATCAGAAAAATGGCTAAAGAACTGAAAATATCCCGTGGATCTCTTCAAACGATTGTCAAGAGAGACTTAGGGCTATTTTCGTTTAAGAAATGGAAAGTCCATTTCCTTTCAGACAAAATAAAGACAAAGAGGCTCTCAAGAAGCAAAGTCCTCCATACACGATTCGCAGCCCAGGGACTGGATCAAGTCCCTTTCTCCGATGAAAAACTTTTCACCGTTGAACAAGCATTCAATCGTCAAAACGATAGAATATTATCTAAAAGCACTTCTACTATCCCTGATGAGTACAGGTACGTCAAAAGAGTCCAGAAACCACTCTCGTTGATGGTTTGGGCCGGAGTATCTTCTGTTGGCCGGACACCACTGGTTTTCGTCCCTGCAGGGGTCAAAATAAATGCTGCAACGTATAATGAGCTCATTTTACAGCCCACTGTGAAAGATCTCGATGAGATGATGTTTGAAAACCAGCCGTTCATATTCCAACAAGACGGTGCTCCTGCCCATACAGCAAACTGTACTCAGGAATGGCTTCGGACAAATATTCCTGACTTTATCTCAAAGGTAGAATGGCCGCCGTCTAGCCCAGACCTTAACCCTCTAGATTTCTCAGTGTGGTCCATTTTAGAGTCAAGTGCTAGCTCGAAGTCCCATAACAGTATTGAGTCTCTAAAGCAATCTCTGACGAGAGAATGGGAAAAAATACCACAGGAGATGCTACGTACCGCAGTGTGGGCAGTCCCCGGGCGTCTGAAGGCTGTTATCAAAAAGAAAGGCGGATACATAGAATAGAGATTGTGCACAATAAAACTCATAATGCCAAACCACTTATGCTAAAATATCAACTCAATATAATGAATATTGGTTACATTATAGTAGTTTTTCTATGTGCCAGAACTTATTGGCCACCCTGTATATATATATTGATAAATATAGTTTTTGCATGGGACAGAACTTAAAAGCCACCCTGAATTAAATGGTCTTTGTGGTGATACTGAAGATGTTATGTCGCTTTTGGTTAGTAATCTAGGCACTTCAGGTATCGGGTACTAAGAAACTACAATAACGGAATAACCTCATGAGGAGATATTGAAATCACGGATACCTCTCAATATGCCACATTTCATGGTGTCATGATTCTAACCAAAAGCAACTAATTACGTCATCATGTCTAGAAAATAATCCTCCAAATTCTCAAAAATTTATTTTTTGAGAATACCATAATATTTGAGACAGGTACTGCCCAGATTACTAACCCTTAAACCACATAAGAGCTGCTGTATTACCACAGATTGGAATAAAATGAATATGGATGGACCATGGATAATGAAAAATTGAAATTTCTACAAAAAATTTCCGCCAGGCAAGTAGTGCAGAATATATCCCGTTGGGTAGCGAGTAAAAGCTGCAAGAAATGTAGTTGTTTAATACTTAGGCTAACCTGAGGCCCTAAGCTGTCGCATAGCGACCTAGCAAATGAAGCGAGCTAGTTGAAAAATATGTTGCATGCTGCCATAAACAATATAGGGAAACAATTATAAAATAAATATACAGTAGAACTCAGTTAAGACGTACTAGCTTGGAACAATAACAAGTATGTATTAACCGAGGTACGTCTTATCCTAGGTACGTAGAGATTGTTATACGTATTATTTATCAGTATAAAGTAAAAACGTTTCCGTGTATAAAGTGTAAACTATGTCCTATAATCTAATACGTATTTCTTTTTGAGAATAAATACGGGTATCAAAAATAGGTTGCTTATTTCCTAGAGTAATATGAGAAAATTCTTCACACTAGCACTATAAGTACATAGCTATTGGCTAGTGTCATAATCGGAAAATGAACTTTGCTTCACACTACGAGTATACATTAGTTCTTCCATCTCGCAATAGCATTGAGGAGACAGATTTTGGAATTACAGGTCATGTAGCGCTTAACAATCTTCAGGGCATCACGATATTCTGACACGCTTGGGCACACAATAGCATTATCATCCTCATCATGTTCTAAAACACATGGTTCTTCAGTAAAGTCACCCTGAACCATTATTATGATTTCATTATCTGGAAGTATGCCAGAAATCGGAACCCCATTGTCAATAATAGCATATTCTTCAAATGAATCTTCAAAATTAATTTCACGGCTCTTCAATTACTCATATGCAATACATTCAGGCCCTTCTTCTGAGACAAATGATATTTCTGCAGCATTAGATCCAAGAATAAAGCTACAATGATGAAAGTAATTTTGAATGGTGGCGGCTGCTACTATGTCCCATGAAACCTTCAGCCATTGCATAGCATCCAAGAAATGTTATTTTCAGTTCTTCCTTAGCACCCATCGATGAAAGTAGGTTCTTTACTAATTGTTATCGATAATGAACTTCCAGGGATTCTATAATGCCTTTGATCACAAGGCTGTAACTTTGCAGTAGTGTTTGGTGGCAGAAATTTGATAGATATGTCAGAAAGCCCAAGACTACGAGGGTTTGCGGGACAATTGTCTATTATGAGCAGGACAGAACATTTCGTGGATACAATTTTTCTATTGCACTTTTTGAGCCATTCGTGGAAAAAATTTCCTGTCATCCAATATTCGCATTAGAAATATAGTCTAAAGGTAACGATCTAATACCCACAAAACACCTTGGTGACTTAGATTTTCCAATGACTAGAAGTGGAAGCTTTTCACAAACCATACTCGCCCCAACAAGCACTGTAAGATGGTCTTTCTGTTTCTTACTATTACTGCACTTTTCTCCGTTGAAAGTCAACGTCCTCTCTGGCCGTAACTTGTAAAATAGCGCAATCTCATCTCGTTGTAGATATTTTCTGGTGTATATTTCAAGAGCAATTCTGGCAGAGTCAAATTCAACCAAGGGCGAATTTTCTCCTCTGAAACTGATTTCTTTTCACCATAAATTTGCTTCATTTCTATAGAATGTATTCTCTTCCATCTATCAACGAAACCTGTAGTGGCTATAAAAGTTGAAACATTCAGGTCAGTAGCAAAGAACTGGACCTTTGCCATCAATATTTTCCGATTATACGAATACTACAATTTCTTGCCTGCTAAACCATTCTTTCAAAGCTGTATCCACTTGAGTGAAATTGATGATCGGATCCGCTTACAGTCAACACTAATTTCAGACGAATCATAGCTACGTTTGAGAGTTCCCCTAATTTCCATATTGAATTCACCGTTGACTTTAAGATATTTAGTCTTTTGCAGACGCTTATTTGCGGTTCACCATTCTCTATCCTAGTAATAAGGTCATTCCTTGTCGAATGGTGAGAATTTCTTTGAATTCTTAGCCATGATTAATGCAATCCATACGCACTGAAAATAATATTCTAAATTACTAGCATTATCATGCAAATTACTTTTGACATTTGGTTAAGCCTATCCCTAAATAAGCATGTGTTTTTATAAATAACTAAGGTACGGTAAGGACATACGAATCGTATTTTTGATAGTCGAGTACGAATTCACAGAGTACGATACAATACATTTTGCCCTCTTGAGAAGAATAATTTAGTACGTCTCATCCGATTGTCCGTCTTAACTGAGTACGTCTTAACCGAATCATTCATAATGGATTAGATAGGAGGATATTTCGACTATTGGAGAGAAGTACGTCTTAACTGAGTTTACTGTATAGACTAGTCTTAAGGAAAATAGTAGAAGATTTGTCTAAACAGCTAAATAGGGGTACTTCAATAAGTCTATTATGAATTTCACACTCATGATTTTGTATCGATCAAATTTCATCCAATATTCCCTTCTATAAAATATTAAGTGAACAATTAATTACAGTAAAGAAATAGAAATAATTGTGGACTGGATTAACATATTAAATTGTAATAAATTGTTTTACGGTTTTAAACACTAGCAGGGCGAGGAAAATACAAAATTACATACTCTGCCTTCAGCTTAGTCAATTACTTATATTTCTTTAAATGTTGCAATAATAATTGGAGGCACTATCTGTATTGGGGTTAAACTAACTTTTCATAGTGCCTTCAATTAACATTAACACCTCATAAACAAAACGAATTATTTGGCTAAGTAATCGGGACAGTTTAAATTTTATATTCTTTATAAATACGTCTTCATTGGTATGCCTTTATGAGCATAGGTTCATCGCAAACTTTACTATACTTTGGTTGACTTTACCCTTTTGTTCATAATAATGAAATGATCATCTCATTTACAATACGATCTAAGATTTTACTATCTGACTTGTAGATTGACAATAATTTCTTGCTAACATCTCACGTTTGTTCATTTGAAAGAATTTGGGGACCATTGTGCGGTAAGCTTCGACATTTCTAGTTCTTCCGATATGATCGGGTTAGTGTGACTTTTGGTATACCTACACTTTCTTCTAACTATTAAATTCGTATATCCTCATCAAACATCCTATTAATAAGTCAAGGCGGTTGCTTGAAGAGGTCGAATGACCTGGACGAAAGTGATCATAGAGGTACGCATTGTCATTTTCAAAAAGATCGATCCATAAGTATATGGTGGCTATGGAAGGAGATTCATAGCCGAAACATCCCACATTCCATTAAGGATAAATGAGCTAGTATTTCCATTTTTCACAGGTACTAATTAACTGGAACTTTCCTTCCTTGCTAAATCCATTAGTTGAAAAATATTCAACACAATTGAAGCTGGAATTTGGAAAAATATAGCTACTAAGAAAATATGCATTATACATAAGATTACCACCATAAACACACTTGTTATTTAATTGTAGTCATAACAAGAAACTGTGATCTATACGTTAGTCTCATAATTTTATGAACGAACTTTGTACTAACCTCTCCTCATTAGCCCACTCTGGCTAGGCAGAGATATGTTTCGATAATTCGAAAGTGATGATTATCATAACTTATTCTAAGGATATTTCATTGCTTACTTTCTCAACTCACAAGTTACTTAAAGGACGATTCCCGATGGAACTAAGTAATATTTTCTCATTCTAATCATGGTGTCAATTAGTAGGTAGAATATCTATGGTATCAGTGACAAGTACTTCCTAGTGGAGAGTATTTCTCAAGAAGGGACATAATAACGGATTTCATCTATGTTCATTTTCTAAATGTTAAGATGGACTATGCAAAGTTGAAGGGTCGGACAACGAATGGTAATATAAAACTAAAATTATTCACCTTTCTTGTATTAAGGATGTTCATATAAATCAGTGGAACCTCGTGTTACAATACTACACTGTAGGCGGATAAATAAGGTACTCGGTTATAAAAGTAATACAAGTGAAAAATGATGACTACAACTAATAATGTAATAAACTCACCTAGCAATTGGCCCAGATTCATTAAAAGGATTTTTGGAGTATCACGTATATCAACTAATTCCTGAATTAACTCGTGGCTTGGTAAAAGAATATAAAATATATAATGGAAACTTACAAAAGTGCTAAATTCAGATATAACCTTCACAAAATACTTAGATCCTTCACGAAATGATGAAGACCGGCATATTGGTTCAAATACCGAATTGGAATGCATGTATATATTTGAATCTACAGTGCTAGAAAAATTTGACTGAGCCAGTGATGTTCTTAAACCATTTGAAAATCTTGAATCGATCTGTAAATCATGGACATCATTATAGATATCACCAAAAGTTTCAAAAGATGATAAATTTGAGATCAGGGAAAAAGATACTGGTACAATGCCATTGTCAGCATTTTTCAAACTTATATTCATATTAGATTCATAATCATCAAAACATTTCTGATAAGTATCTTGATTAGTTGAAAATGTGCTAGCTTCAGTGTAAATAGGATTACAATGTTCATAAAAATTGTCCGAAAACTCATGAAATGATTCCAAAGCATTGAGGTCTGAAAGATCAGAGATGGTACTCATATGATCAGGATGGTTTTCATTGGAAATTCGGGGTGTTGGAGGAGTATGTATTCGAGTTAAGGATCGTGATAAATTTGGAAGATCAATGAAAGCATTACTGTTTTTCGCAGAGAGAAGAGTGTCATATTGTGAATCGAAAGAACTAAGATCATTAGAAATAGATGTACTGACAGAGCTTGAGACTTTCCCGGAAAGGGTTTTCAGATTAGATTGCACCATCGGAATGTCTACATTCTTTGAAAGATTGATATGAGGAGAAGGACCTTAAAAATTAGAGAAATTTATTAATACAAACAATCCAACAATAATAAAAATATATTTTTTCGATTGGATTTTATCTGTATCTTCATTTGTTAGTTACAAAGAAGGATATGGTAGGAAACATGAATGAAAGTTTCGAAATTAAGCAAATATAATGGCTTATAAGGTAATATATGGCTAGACACGATAATTATGAAAGACATACCCATTGAGTATACTTAAAATACTTGTAACAAATAAATAGGAGTATATCAGGGAGTTCTGTAGTAAGTTAGAAGCGCCACTGCTGAAGAAGTAGAAAATCTAATTAGGGCTCCACACCGGCGTAAACTTCATCTAAACACACAGGGTTCTATGACACTTTATTCATTCCCTAGTTATATGCTTTTCAGAAGAAATATTTCATTTTGTGATATCAGGATGCTGTACTTGTTAGTTTGTAATATCTGATAATTTTGTTTCACTCTAGTTCTGATTTAGTGATCATTAGTTTTCGCTCGCCACCTGCTAAATTGACTTGTGGGGCTTGTTCGGTTTGAAAATGCCAAGGGTGCTAGGCACCCGCCGCACACACAAGTTTACGCCTCTGGGGTTCTACACCCATCTATCCCCTCAGTTACTACCGAGGTAACTGTTTCAAAACACATTTCTGAAGACTCCATCAGATCTCACTATGCATTACAATCAATTGAATTAATATATATTACATAGTTGCCAACTACTACATACCGTAATCTATCCATGAGATTTGTTTAAGATCAGTTGAGTTTTTGAAATTTAATGGCTGACAAATACTCCATATAAAATACTTACCCTCAATAGCGAGGAAATAGCGATCATTTCGGTATACATCACTGTAATAACTTCTATTTAGTCCAAAATTTAAAGTGAGAAGGCAACTACTGTGGTGTCCGCTAATAGCAAATCAAGTTTTGTAAACATTTTATTGCTAACAAACAAATTTGATATTCAGTAAACGTCACTCTGTTTGTAGCTGATCTCAAAAATCTATATTTCTAAAAGTTTTCTTCTTCTATCAATCACGGTTTGTTTTGTAGGTCTAATAAAGATAGTAACACAATATATCAGGTCATAACAAATGATAGTATATGATGAATTCTCCCCAAAGTCATGGTCTGGGGGATGATGAGTTTCCAAGCTCTGTAAGATCTTCACATTGGTCCCAAAACAAATTGTAAATGACAACAATTACTCGGAACAAATTTGGTAAAAGAATTGTTGTGATGCGATGAACAGAAAAGCAAGGAAAGGCAACATCATGACAATGAAAATGTTACCAAACATGTGGAAAGATATTTTTCAACAAGACGAAGCTCCAGCGTATTAGGCTAAGAGTGCCGAAAATTGGTGCAGAGTCAAACTAAATGGTTTTAGCGGAGAAAGGGATGTGGCCAGCGAATTCACCAGACCTCAATCCCATAGAAAACATTTGGGAATACTGCAGAAACAGCAGGAATTAAAAACGCATGTTGTAGAATTAGATGAGCTGAAAAATAACCTAAGAAATGCACGGTCCGAAATAGATCTGGTATTCTATTTCTTTAATACATTTTGTATCGACTGGAGAATATCTCAAAATGCTACCATGATCCAATAGAAATATCAAAGATTATGACTTCCACATTTGGAAATGTTCTCGAAATCATCCGAAATTTGATTCTAACATTACAAATATATTCAATCTCTAAGTTGCTAATAGTTATAGGAATAAGTGCTGTAAATATTCTCAATGGGTATGTCTTTATAGTTAGAGAGTCTATCCCATATTATCTATTATCCATTAGATTTACTAAATTTCGAAATATTAAATTCATGGTCCACACTATATCCTTCCTTGGAACTAACAATTGTTAGCAGATGATGACAGCGAATTTCAAACATCACGCCAAAGTTATTACCTGTAAGGAAATACATGGATTAGTCGACTACAAAATACTTAGAGCGTTATCATGAAATAATAAGGTGGGAGAAATGTAGAGTACAAAATAATGTCTGGGCGGTAATTGTAAATTATATTATAGAACAGTTTGGATTCAGGATGAGTCAGAATTGTATGTATGGTTAGATTAATAATTGTAGAATATAGTAATAATTTAGACGATTAAAAACATTGATCCTTAACAGTTGGTTTGGTATATTAGACATTTTTCGTGCCCAATACGATCATTTCGTGGGCTAGTTGTGTGAAATAATTAAAACGGCGATTAGTCCGACCACATATTCTCTTCCAGTTTTCTACTGTCCAGATCTTCTTCTACTTACAAAGTTTAACCGGAATTTGGTCATTTTGTCAAACTGCCATCATGTATATTGTCTGAGCAGTGGTAAATAATGTGAATTTTTGATATCCAATAATGCCACAATGGGGTAATTATTTCGACTCATGGGTGCTAAATTTGGTCTAAGACTCGAAATAGTCCGAGCCAGGACCAAATAACCCCTATATACCAAAGATCAGCCCTGAGAGTCTTCCAGTTTCTTCAATAAATTCTGGACATAAAGATATACAAATTAATTGCCTCCTAATAATAGATATTAAAGTTCAACGTGAATCAGTATTGATGAAATATAGGGATAGGGAACAAGTGGCACAAAAATGATAAGTCGCGACATCTCAGATATAATATCGAAATATAGTTTAAAAATTTCTTGACAAACATAAACTCAAATAGATAATTAGAAACATAGATCTTTGCTTCAGTGAATGCATAAGAAGTGGCAACTGAATAAATGAAACGTGCAACTGAACGACAAGTTGCAGAAACATTAAAGTCTCAATAAATCAAGTTCAAATCCTCTAGAGTATGACTCATTTCGCGGTTATAGAGGTTCGTCGACATGGAAACGATGAAGCTGGATCAAATTGTCCCACTTATTGAGTTTGCACTGTACATGCAGAAAGTGAACACTACTTGTTGAAAAGTATGGTATAATGTGTCCTTTGAAAATATCAATGGAAGCAGACTTTCTGACATAGTCTGGGTCTAAATTCTAAAAACGAGGAGAGAATGTCTGATGACAAAATATTTAGATATTGATCTGAGTTGATGCATTAAGTTAGTTGATGATCAAATACATCAATTAATTCGTTGGATCAATAGATTATCGTGAATAAATTGAGAAATATTAATTAGCTGATTAAGATAGACAGGAGAGCATCAACTAATAGTTTTCAAGGTAATAAGGAATAATTAGTACTCTGCTGTGCTTTGTTCGGAAGCCAATGTAGACTTTCAGAACAGGACTAATATGGTGTTTCTTAGCTTTATAAATTAGGTCGGCAGCTGCAATTGGGTGGCCTGAAGTCTACTAAGCATTTAGAGAAAATCCAAAAGGTAAGGCATTACAAAAGTCTAGCCTCCAAGAGATAAATGCATGTACAAGCCTCGACATATAAATATTATCAAGGAAAGAGTTTAGCTCACCAATGCGAAACAAAGCCAGTAACGCAACCCTACAGATCCCACTAATTTGTGACTTCAACTTCAAGAGTTTGTCCCAGCTAACACCTAAATTAAGTGCAGTGTCCACAAGATGAAATGTAGAATCAAAGAAGTTGAAAAAGTAGATGATGGCAACAGAGATGCAGGAGTAAAGTAAATGAAATTGGGTTTTCTCGAAATGGAACAAACCGAATCTTTAAATCAGATAGACAAGCTTCTAATCGTACTTTGGTCTCTTCCTTTGCTGTATGTGATAAAGAAACATATATTTCAGTGTCATCTACGTACAGGAAAACAGATAAACCAAGACTATGTATGATGTCCTCACTTGGTGAGATAAACAAAAAAAGTGTCCCAGTAATGTGATAGAGTGATCCAACTTAATGATATCTCTATATTCAAGCAATTCGTTCAAGTGTAATTATTATATGGATAATAGTAGAAAAATATGTTGTACTTGTTATGATAAATATGTATATACATAAAAACAAACAAAGAAAATCGAGAACTTAACTTACAAAGTAAGATAGATGAAAAGGAAACAGAGTCTTCACAATCAAAGAATTTCAGGTATTGATATAATTGCACATCCATATTAAAATCGGATTGAGACACATCGGTAGAAATATTATCCAAACAAACAGGAGAAATATCCACCATCTCATAAATAATCGAAACTATTTGAGAAAGAAAATCAGAAGAATAACAGATTACTTCATTAGAGAAATTACATGAGATAGTATGAGCAATCAACGAAAATGATAAAGAAGTAAGCGAAGATAAATAAAAATATGAAGACTCTTGTATAGAATCAGGAAATGTAAACAGTAATTTATGTGGGGAAATATATAATACAGAATGCTTGCCGAAAATAATGTCGTAGGATTGGTGAAAATAAAGCTGAGTGGAGGATAGTAGTTCAAGCATAAATTGAGACTTAGAGTCGCTTTCATTCAAATGCTTAAAGCCATGCCAATAATTGAAAATCTGAGAGTCAATAGAAGGATAATTATGGTATTTTGATGGTAGAATCATGGATAATTTGTTATTACATCGAAGAGAATTCAAAGTTATTTCACACTCAAAAAATTCACATTGCAATAGTCGCGCTGAAAGGGAAATCAAAACGCTATAATCTATGATATCTGTAGATGAAAGAAATAGCTTGTAAAATTGAGAATACAAAACTGAAGATAAAAATGAGTTTGTTCCAGCAATTTGAATATCTTGATTTCTCCTAAAGTATTTTTTGAGGAGGAAAACATGACGTGACCCATTTGAGGTAGCGTTTTGAAGAATTGCAGAAGAATCCAACCAGCAAATATTTTTCCAATAAAAGTTTGATGAAATTAAAGCCAGGGACAACTCTGAAAGATCGTCCACGTGGATATCTAAATCTTGCTTAAATAATATTATCCTTAGAGCATTAAGAGCTGTAGCTTTAGGAGGAATTAGAAACTTTTTAGGCGTAGAATTGTCCAAGAATTCCAAAATTAGTTCCATATGAGAAAAGAGATTGAGAGAAATTGCTAGAAAACAATACATATTTGATTCAACAAATATACAGAGTACAATCGCGAATATCGGAGGATTCAGTAAACTAAATCAATGAACATTACAGAGTTACCATTCTGGCCATTTGACAAGGTAGAGCATTCAACTAATGAGCTCTGAAACAAAGCGAAAATGAGATATTAAATTCAAGATCTCAAAACATGTACAAATCAGTTCACGATACAGCGATATCCCGCATAATTACCCTTTGCCTTTGTGAGGTCCTCAAGAGTATCCAACAAACCTACTTGCTTCACATTTTTAGTATAATTTGCTACGCATCAGGGCCCGGGCCAGGTAAAACTGTTAACCCTTTACACCTTACCTGGGCTGTTAATCAGAAATCCTAGCAATTTTTAACATGAGTCAACAATACTCACACAAAAGTGGCGCGACAAAGAGGAAGGAGAGAGACCAAAAAGACAAAGGCCATATGAAAGATCAAGTCACTTGCAATTTCTGTAAAAAACAAAGAATTGACGCTTCGAGCACTACATTTTTTTCTTCCTCGTACTCGAATACTACATGTGTCTCAATTGTAGATGCACAAGAACAAGAGCACGGAGGTCTTGAACACACCTTAGAACGTCGACGCCTACCAATGTAGATGTATGATACAGGACAAGTTGATGAATTCGTCTTTGACTAATTAAAATTCAAGATTTAAGGTAAGTCAGTGAAGTGGAAATAAGCGACGGAAGTCTACCAACCAGTACTTCTTCTTGTGCTGACAACGGCACTCATCAAAAATATTTAAGTAGTACCTGTCCTTAATTGAATCCTTAGTCAAAAGCTGGTCATCTATCATTCCCTTTGAAAATAGACGACGATGATTCAAAAAAACATTTTCCTTTCTCCAAACTATCAAATTGTGAAGTAAGAAATAGGGACTTACTGATTTAAAGAAATCATAAAATCTGACTTCTGTTTTCTCTGTAGACTGTTTATTCACAAAAACAATTTTCCTCCGACTTTACCAGCATTGACCACACCACCAGGGTCTGGAAAGATATTGGCTGGTATAGACTTTACAGCAAAGTGAAGTCACATGAAACCGATTAGCCCAATAACGCATGCTACCTTCTGTGGAAACAGCTGGCTATGCATCTCAAAACTTGCACTGGGATTGACAACCAAATATTCCAAGATCTTCATATACAGAAATAGAAATGGTGAGATCTGATCAAAAGAATTTTAGATGTTGTTTTATTCCTTAGACAGAGAGGTCTTGCCCTTCAGGGGAATTCAAACCTTATCGGAGATCCTTCAAATGGAAACTTTCTTGGAATTCTAGAAATTCTCTCTCTCATTATGGCAGCACCCTGAAAGAACATGTTAGACATGCTAGAAAATCTCGGTCCAGGGAAATGTCTCCAAGCTCTCATTATTTATCCAACGACTCTCAAAATGAATTCATTGAACTTTGTAGTGAAAAGTGAGAAAATCAGTTCTTCATGAAAGAGAATTGACCAAATACTACTAAATAATAGTTGATGCAACTTCGGTATTGTCTTGTTTAGAAGAAGAGACCTTCATTTTCGGAATATCAAGCGGATTACTGATAATTACTGTATTGAAGGACGATTTTATACATTCATACAAAATAACGGAGAGACTGGAGGAGAGATAGCAAACATGAGGTTCAATTTTCTTGAAAAAGTAAATGTTCCTTAGAAGACTGCCGCGGGCAAGGGTATGATAATGCAGCAGCCATGAGTGGTGGATACAAAGGAGTTCAATCTAGAATATTCCAACAAAATCCACTCATTCTATATTCCCCTTGTGCAATCAATTATGTGAATTCTGTGGAAATGACGCCGCAGCATACTGCACAGAAGCCATAACTATTTTGACACAGTGCAAAACGCTGGAAAATTCTCAAGTTCAACACTGGGAATTATATTCATGGTCTCTCATCTACATGTTGGACATCAAAGGTAAAAGCCATTCGTCATCTCAAAAAGAATCCGCCAGGCATTATAACAAGCCTAGAGTCGTGTAAATCCATAAAAATGAAAGATATAATCAAAACAAACTTGATCATGATCAAGTATCTCAAATCATTCGAATGTCATCTCATGGCCTCCATTTGAATCAGACTTCTTGAACGAATTTATTAGCGTAATAACCTCCAACAAGCGCAAATGCATTCATAGATGTGGAGGTTAACAATCTTCAAAGTCTCGTTAAGGATGTAAATGATGGAAACACAATGGCCAGACATACTTACAAAGGCAGAGGATATTACCAAATCCATGGGTGCCACTCCAGAAAAAGAAAGCAACAAGAGAATTAAAAAGAATTAAGACTTCAATTAAAGAAAAGTTTTAATGAAAGTACTAAATTCGGTGAATGAAGGTAGGAAGAATAGATTCACGGCAGTATTTAAAATTAACTCTCTTTTTGGTTTCATATGGACTTTCACTTTGCGAACAGAGGCAGCTAGAAAAGAAAACTGGAAATTATTCTCTCATAAATATCCAGATGTTTCAGCAGAAGAACTATCGGAAGAAATTCGAAGCCTAAAGTCCATTCACGAATCCAACTCTTGAAGTGTCAGTCTCGCTCCATTAGTACACTCAATAGAATCATTATTTCTCAATGTCTCCATCACTATTCGAAATTTTAACACTTCCCATCACTGGGGCCTCAAGTGAACGATCTTTCAGTAAACTCAAGTCTGAAAAAAACTATCTTAGTTCAACCAGGAGCCAAGAACGACTTATCAGCTTGGCAATCCTTATTATTGAAATGATTTACCTCGCAAAGTCAACTATGACGATGTAATTGATACATTTGCCTCAGAGATAGCTTGTAGGATGCCTCTCTAACGTGCAAGTCAGGTAAAACAGCCAAAGAAAAAAAGAATCTAATAAAAATATAAATATTTTAGATTAACGATAATTTAAATAATATGAGATACATAATCATAGTATATCTAATATCAATTATTTTGAATCTAATTATTTTGTGTGTATTATGTACAAATTAGGCATTGTCGCTACATGCATTTTACGCCTAAGTGGGGCCCGAGTTGAAAGTTGGTTGTGGGGGCCATAAATCCTGTCCAGGGGCCTGTGTAAGTTAGCTGCACTTAGGACAATATTCTGGAGACCAAGGAGGGGAAGGAACTCGTTACGTAAGATGATCTAAACAACAAATGACAAAAGTTCAGTAAAATAAACATGGAAATGAACGCAAATATAGTATATAATTGAATAACAAACATGAAATATTGATAGATCTGTGACTAGTGGATTGTTATTATAGAGCTTTGTTAGAGTTTGCGCATTTACTGTCTGTAAGAATTTTCGATTGTGCTCAGATCCTCAACTTTTAGTTGCTGCCCCGATATACTGCTATCAAGCATATTCAGATTGTTACTAGTAGTTTGTGAAGTGCTTCCAGGTCGCTGAGGGAGAATGTCAGATGAATTAGGCGAAAGATTGGGAGGCCTTTAACGAATTGAGGAAGATGGTGCGCTACCAGTCATATAAAATCAAGTCCGATTCATCCCTCCGTCCTGAATTTTCGATAATCTGAAAGTCCACAAGGGCATTCTTAGAGTAACCAGATTTTAAGATAGCAAACGGTATCTTCGGGTTCTACCACGATGGCACGCTTTACTTCGAAAACACCCTGGAGCCGTCTAGAAATATAATACAACTAAATTGGAATAAGTTAATATGCAAAATGCAAAATTTAAAAATCGTCCACAGAACTTAGAAACACATTTTGTACTCAATTGTGATTGGCTCTTTAGATTAACAGATATGCAAAACCCTTGATCCCATTTATATTCTTACTCCCATCACATCTCCTTCCCAAATAGAAATAACTTTATATGTCGTATGAAGAATTAATACAAGAGCGTAAATTTTAATAGTACCAACCATAAGACGTACAAGTAAAAAAAGCAAAGAATACATACATATGAATTAATCTAATCATATCGGTAATTAACATGAGTAATAATCATGATTAAACGTAAAATAGACATGTAATTAAGCATAGCCTGCTAAAGAAGGCCTGATCACTGAGTCAATTTCACTGGACGAGAGATAAAAGGAAGTGGAATTATTTTTATGGGAAATTCGATAATAGTGGATAATAAGAAACTGGTACAGTTCACCCAAATAAATGTATTACTGACATGCAAGAATTCACAAAAGCCACATTTGTAAAGATCTACAGATCGAAATTACGCCATCTATTTAAGTAATTGGCAAATATGTATTATTACATGTTCCATCTTTGAAACCATTTGTAACGTTAATCGCAATATTCGTGTATTAGCAACGTAGCTTCAACTCTAAAGTGGAGATTTTGTACTTAGGGCTTTCAATATGTTCCACGCTCTACATCATGATTGCACAATTATTAATTTATGATCAAATTCGTGTATATTCATATTTACCCACTACATTTATCAAGGAAACACAGATAAAATTATTCAATTCGGACTAGTACAACGGGCGTCCCAAAAGTTCCCGAGTCTATCACAAAATTTTGTAACTATACAGAATTGCATGGACAATTCGTAAAATTTCTCGAAATAATCACCACTAACGTCTATTCCTCGTTGTAAACTATCTAGCCATTGAAAAATACATTTGGATATTCTCCGAGCGGGATGTCTTTTAGGGATCACCAAATTTCGTTCCACAGGTCGATTCTGGTATCAAAATGGTTGCCTGAAAGGTCCTTTTTCAACTTTGCAAAGAGCCAGAAATCACAAGGAGCTAGGTCAGGTGAGTAGGGTGGGCGATCTAGCTCAACAACTCTCATTCTATCCAACGCTGACTTTACGAGCTTAGTTATATGTGGCCGTGCATTATCGTGCAATAATCGCATGCCCGTGGTCCAGACTTCTGCCTCCCCTCGCAATAATGTTTTTCTACTTCTGAGTGGCAGCTGTTGGCATAAAAGTCACTGGTAATTGTTTCCCTTTTAGTATTATTATCTGAGCAACTAACCATGTGCATCAAAGAAAATTGAGTACAGGACCTTCTGATCTTTGAAGTCCGACCTAAGATTGAGAGGAGACGCCTCACCTTTTACGACCCATATCTTAATTCTTTCTTTGGATAGTGGCTCGTCGTATCTTGTCCAAGTCTCGTCACCAGTAATGATTTCTACCAGCATTCTTGGATCGGAGTATTTATACTCGGAGAGCATTTTTCTTGCACAAGTTACCCGACGGTCCTTTTGGTCCTTTGTAAGGGAATGTGGGATCTACTTCGAACAAATTTTGTTAACTTTCAGCTCATCCATAAGTATGGATGAACAGCTCCCGCTCCCTTACACTCATAGCTAACTCCTCAACAGCGATATGAGGATCTTCTTCCACTCTCCAGCGAATTTCAGAGGTGTTACTGCTAATGACTGCGGATCTGGGACGCCCGATTCGTTCCTCATCTTCCATTGACTCTAGTCCTCCATCAAACCGCTTGGTCCACTCCTTCACAGTAGCATATGAAAGACTAGCATCTCCATAAACGACTTCGAAGTAATGAGAATATCCTTCGGGCTAATACCAAGAAGCGTGCGAATTTTGATATAGGATCTTTGCTCATATTTCAAATTTACGCTATTAATACTGGCAAAACAAGGATAGTAAAACTGAGAAATTTGAAATAATCGTAACTTAAAAACTATTGACGATATGATAAAAGTTAAAGTAGTTCTAATAGATAATAATAAGTTTCATTATGAATACAGATAAGTAATATACTATCTTATAGCTTTATATTCTATGACCAAGGTCGGGAACTTTTTGAACGCACGGTGTAATATGTAAATATCACAAAGTCTTGCATATGATATTCTATAGCCTTTTTGATACCAGGGTGTTCAATTAGCCTTGCAGGTCATGTTATATCTCAGGGATTAGTCAAATAACATATCTAACCCTCATACATAATAAGCCAATATAGATAAACTCCAAATACTGAAGTTCCAAGTTTATTCAATACAAATTATGATTCTCGAGATAATTACGCGTTGAGAATTCATACCTACAGTTCAATTTATGGCTTCAAAGGATGATAATTTCAACCTCAAATGGCGGGCTAACATAGAGTTTCGCACAAACTCAAGATCCATTCGGTACAGAACTTCAGCGAGTTACAGGAGATATTGTGTGTGGATAGCACTTCAGATCTACTATAGAGTGATGGGGCTGCCCTTTTTGGGTCTGGTGATGCTGAAGTCACAGAGTTGCCTCGATCTGGAAGCCCGGTACCCGCCACCACTTCAGAGAATATCGCACTCATTGAAAGTACGGTCATGGAAGACAAGTGCATTATTGTCAATCAGTTAGATTAAAGTATGGATATGTCATCAGGAACTATTCTTACAATTCTGACGACTGAACTTGGCTACCGAACGATTAGTGGTAAATGGGTCCTGCATATAGTAAGTATAAGAAGCGATCATCGGTGAAGGGCGACAAACCACCAACTAATATTCCTAGGTCCGACTTCCTAAACCCAAGATTATATATACCATCTTCTTCAATAGTCATGTAATTGTCTTGCAATAACCTTGTAAGTGTGGCAAAGCTGGTACTGCTACTTTTTTACAGAGCAAGTGCTTCTAAACCTGATAAATAATATAGAACAGTACAGCTCGGAAACCGGATTTAGAGGAAGGAAGATTTTAATTGATGACGCTAGTTCCCATACAACTAAGCTAACCAATAATTTCTTGGATGTAGAAGTGTTAGAATTACTTCCCCATCCACTATGTACACCAGACTTAGCTCTTCTGATTTTTGGCTATCCTCAAGCTTAAAATCTTCCTTAAAGGCAAAGATTATAACACATTACAAGCACTCGGAACAGGCCTGTACCAGTCCTTTTAATCCATCTCGAAGAAGAGTACTGAAATGTATTTTAAAATTGGGTGTAAAGTTTAAAACTTTGTGTATCTGCAGGAGTGGATTGCTTTGAAAAGTAATGTAGTGAATTAGCGTGTATAGTGTTTGTACCCTGTTCTATGATATCTCCTGCAAGACTTATTGAAAGTCCCAGTAATATGGCTTCTCCAGACTTCAATTTGAATAAAGAGCGGTAATAAAGTTCTGTTCAAGGCTTGATGAAACACCGATTGGTATATATGAAACAATGTTGAATGTATATCCGGATGATGCTCTTTCGTATTCATGTGTGGAAGAATGGGCCAAGAGATTTAGGGACGGTAGGGAGAGCCTGGAAATGCGGCTAAATCGGGACGCTCTATTTCGGTTATCACGCCACATACCATCGATATGAGCAAGAATATTGTAGTTGACGATCCCTACTCAACTATCCCTGAAGTGTTGATGACATTTAGATCAACGATCTTGAATATAGAAATATTTCTTCCAGATGGACGCCGCATGTTCTCACAGAGAATCAAAAAAGTGCACGCCTCTCTTGTGCGAAGGAATTATTGAAATTATATCAGTATGCTGACTATCGCAGGCTAGCTGAGGCCTGCACTGGTATGAGAACTGGATTAAACATGCGGAGCCTCTGAGAAAATAACAGAGCAAATCGTGACCCACAAAGGTGCTACCCCATCACTAATCCCAGACCGGGCTTCCGTGCAATGAAGGTTCTATACTGTATATTCTTTGATGCTCATGTATAGTAGCTTCAATTTGTGTCCCAAAGAAGCGTACAATGACCAGACAATTTTACGCAGAGGAATGTTTAACGGAGGTAGAGAATCATTACTATTCAAAGAGATCAAGTCGTGAGGCCAACGGGATCCGAATATTGCCGATAATACCAGACCTCACAAATCTAAGATTGTTGGTGAAATACTGAGTGAAATGGGAATGGTTGAGTTGCCCCATCCTCCTTATAGCACTGAGATATCGCCATGTAGTTGCTTGCTTTACTGTGGTCAAAAAGCATTTGGCAGAGGTTTTTGACACAAGACTTGTACTCAGATATGAGCTTCATAGAACCCTTAAAGACATACCCGCAGAAGAGTTCAAAAAACATTTCTCATGTGTATGGAGAGGTTAAAACTATGTGTCTCGCACAATTGCGAATATTTAGAGCATTGCATGAAATAATAAATTTTAATTATGTTCTTATCTATTATTTTAAAGTAATGGGTCTGGAACATATTGAATGTCCCAAGTGTTAATTCATTTCCCTATTGTGCAAAATGCGCCAAAACGGCCTGGGGAAACACTGCATTTGCTCAGGGTAGAAAACTCGATAAATATTAACTAGTTTGGTAAATCAATACATGCTATGTGCCATATTTCTTAGTGAGATTAAAACAATATTGAGGGTAAGATGCGAGTGAAGAGAGCCAAATTTCCAGTTTGCAATTTAAGCCAAGGGGTCCGGTGGCATCCCAAGGGCACGAAATTACCAGGGGGCCCTTGCCCACCTATGCCTCCCTGCTGTGACGTCCCTGATTATAACATGTTTCGTTATACAAAATATTCTTGTTTTAACAATTTTTACACAATAAATTCTTTTATATGCGCTCCCAACTAGAAATTTGAGCACTACACCCGGCTAAGTCAAGGAATTAGAAAATTCGGACAATTTAAAGTCAAGTTTGCAAAAGTGACCCAGTAAAAATATAGAACCGCAAGGGTCAACTCGAAATATTTTCAAATTTTTATCTCATTTTCCTAGAAAAAAGTAAAGGCAACTTTTGCCTTAAGTGGAAGTTGAAGCGACGATGTATACTTTTCTCGATCCGTCCTTCTGAGTATGGTGGGTGTGGTAGTTAATTACTTATGAGAGAATGGAATTGAGAGCTGGCCTATTAGCTATTTAAGTATTCAAAGGCAGTAACACTGGGAAGAACATCGCACAGTTTATAATCATTATGTCAAATTAGTGTGGAATATTGAATAAATCGAAAGAATAGGTTCTGATAGCGCAGCATATAAGGGGAAAGCACTTAGGAATTTTTAGGAGACTATTTTGATACACAAGATTATTTCACTGTGGAGGATGTTGAGCTTACAGATGAACACATAAATGATGTGGGATCTGATGATTATATCGATATATGGACAAAAGAGGTCGCATATATACCTAATTGTGTTGTTTAAACGGCATCAGGCAATGTATTTGACAATCTTCGCAAAAACGATTGACATGAGGACAGCAGAATAATGAATTATATTATTAGCCAAGCTACGAATCCAAGGATTTTGCCAATATGGGGAAGATATATCTTAAGAATCTTATTATGTGCTTCAACTAAACCATAGCCATTGGATGGTAGGTTCGGGTACTCCTGTTATTGATCCCTGTTCGTGATTCAACTCCTGAAATATCTAGAAAGAAACACTCAAAATATGCAATGGAAGTTAGCGATAATTTCCACCACCACCTCCTTACATCCCTGGTAAATTCTTTTCCTTGATTGTATGGGGTGATTTTCAGTACTCCAACTTTGAGGTATATACTTGGAGTGCCGATATAACATCCACTGATGTCTTCGTCCTCAGGGGCCTTGCCAAAACAAATCTGCTTAGATAACACACTGTTACTAAGATATGTTTATATCCTCCAAGTGGTAGGAAGGTCACAAATAAGGTCCATGCCTATATGGATCCAAAGATGGTCAGGAGATGGAATATGCTGCAGCTTCTTCTGTGGCTGTAGTGGCAATGAATCAGCCTGCTGGCATACATCACATGTTTTCTCCTTTAAGTGAAAATTGTGATTCGTATGTGATGAATAATCTAAGGTACGAATTGCTTAATAAATTATGCTCACAAATTAGTTGATTTCCACATTCATTCCCTCCTAAAGTAATATTTTTGAATGGTTAGAGGCAGCATTTATTCCAGGGTGGCCAACCTGGCCGTGAACCTATCAAGTATAGGAGTTACACTCTCTTAGTTATCTTGACTTGAGAAATGGTACCATCAATCTTCACTCTCTAGAAACGATGTATTTGTTTCAATGACTTAACCTCGAAAGAAAACGCTACTTAGTTCGATCGAAAGAATAAACACAAATTTTAATATCATTTTCGTACAATTTTGAAAAATCTTATTTCGTAGCAGCCTAATAACTAGTGTAGTAAAGGTCGAGATTTTGAATAATTTACCTTGTACATTTTCTCCGAATTGAACCAGAAACTCATTGCTCTTCGATTAAAGTTCCATCTGGCCTTTGATGTAGATATTTTGATGGAACGGACCATTTCGAGAAACTTATAATATTTTCTTATTGTTTGGCTTCCATAAGAGATATAACCTATTATCTATGATCGAAAGTTGTTAGAATTTATGATAGAAAATGGATGAACATCATTTTGGAAAGGAAATATTCTAGAAACTATCAGATTTGAATTATATTTATGTCATCTAATATATATATATTTATAAGTGAGATTATTCATCACAGGGTCTAACTCGAACTAACTTTGATGATAGAATTTCTAAGGATTCTAGTTGCCTTAAAATTTATAGATGTTGAATATTTATGGACTACTATAATACAGTACTTCAATATATTATGCAACAGGCCTTATGTATAGTGTACTATTGTTGAAGTTAGGCTGTGGTTGAACTTAAGAAATCTATTACCCTAGATCAGATTATTTCTTGCACAAGTTTGCTGTCCCAATAAGATCTAAGAAAAGTTCGGATCCGAATTCAGTCCGCCAGTTGGGCATGCTGTAAAGCCCTGTAAAATGCAATATTATCAGTGAATATGAAATCTCAAAGTATAAAATTATATTTAATAATGCATTCAAGGGGTGAAATTTTCAGAAAGTGACCATTTACTTGTATATTTACCCCTTCATATCTCTGGGTTGTAATTTTTAAATATCTACCTAAGATTTTCTTAGCTCGAAACTTAATCTTTGTATTCTTTGGTGGAATAGACAGAACTGTAGTTCTAATTATTCTCTTTCCGACGAATTGGGTTTTAATAAACGGCCATAACTGTTCTTTTGCCTTCAACTGTTTGCTAAAGTTATTCTAGATATTGATCTTGTCGGATTGACCTCACAATGCCCAAGGGTAGACTCCGTCCTAACAAGTCCAGAAAGCTATCCTCAACTCAGAGCAAGTTGTTGCAAATTAATAGGAAACATTCAGGACAACAATTATTGCGGAATTTTAAACATCCTATTGTTTCTTCCAGTTCGAAGTTTTCTTTTTCTGATCGATATAGAAGTGATATTGATCTAGAGAATTGCGATTATCCCTGCGGAATCTGTATGAAACCTGTTAATGATAATGATGAGGCTATCCTTTGTGATTCAGGTAATTGTTTCCACTTGTAACTTATCTTTTTTGCCTTGTTTATAATTTTCTATTTTATTATTGCTTTAGTACTATTCATTCTGTTGATGTTGTTCAATTAACCCAATTCGGCGGGGTAAAGGTGTGATTTTATGACGTCAAATTTCGATTTGAGTGCGGGAATTGGAAAAAACGTATTAGTAAAATTTAATTGTTCCTTTTTATTACGAATGTAACTCTTCGGGCGTAATCGGTGAGGTTTCCTATTATTCCTCTCTTTAGAATGTAAATTCTATACTTTTCAACACTGTATCTATACAGAATACCCTATACATATCATGCGGTTGAGGTACTACATAAGTAAATTCCTGAATTGTAGTTGGCCAAAGTTATTTGGAACCCTGAAGTTTTATCTTAGCAAGGAATAGTTTCGCTTGGAATTTTCGATAAACTGTTAAATAATCACTGAGAATATGAAAAATTGTGGAATTGATGCGGCGCGTGATAAGAAACAATGTATCGAATTCCAGTGGCCAAACAGGAAGCACTGGCGTAAATATGCTCATGAGTCTGGGTAGGCCAAGATGACGTCATGTACACTCGCCCTGTATTTTTTACTTTGATTGGAGTCAAATCTGTTAGAGCTCTTAAATTCTAGGTTGTCCACTTGCCCACCTATTTGTGTCAAGACAGTATGTGTATATATTTTGATGGCCGATTCTATAATCCCTGGTAATAATGGGAAACGTACAATTTTACCCTAATCAATGTAGTATTGATACTATATAACAATTCACGAAAGCCACAATTGTGTTAAGTTAGCATCGAATTGACGTCATCTGTTTTCGTAATTCGCCAATTTGTGTACCAAAAATCCTCCATCAACGAAATCATGTAGAACATTCAACATCTATATTAAAGTGTCGATATTCGAACTGATTTAATACCATTTCTGCACAAAATACTGAATATTTGTCATAATATTCGCACAATTCTTATTCACACTTGAGACTAGATTCCACACAGAAATTCAGCCGTCCGGATTGGACCAGAGCGATCTGTTTCAGGTCCGTCCTATCGCCCTGGACCGGCCAGGACCTTCCAGATAAAAAATCAATGACTGTCCATGAAATTTCTAGACTGCTGCATCTCTGATGGTACATGTTTTGTCAATGTCCTGATACACCTCAATAATCATTGAAATTATGTTCGAATTATAATACCCGTACCTTTTCTATGTTTTCTGTGAGATATTGATTCAACATCTCACTTTTTCTGTTATTGGATTTCTCTAGGATTTTGCTACCACAATATATTCTATTACTGTAATGGTGCCTGTTTTTGTTGCTGTTAATCCGGTCTCCCATTATCTTGAAACCACTCGAACCAAATATTCAGGAATACTCATTAGAATATATACTAGTAATATTCGGTTTCGGCAACCGAATACCGGATACTGAATTGGTTGGTACCCTATAATTAAACTATTCGCAAATTAATATGTGGTAGAACGGAAGATTGAAGTATTCGGTCGCAACCTTGCTTTATACCCTATCTGCGCTGTATCCATAACATATCTTTAGTAATCCGGGAAAAACAAAAATTATGTTTCAATAATTCATTTTGACATCAAGAACTATGTATTATTTGAATCATTCAATAATTTATGAATTATCCAACTTAGCTGATTACGAAAACCTACAATAACATAGTGATCGGACTTCATAGAAGTTATTCCATTTTTACACATTTTCTAGTGAATTCTGATTACCATCCAAAATTCATCATAATATTTTCCAAAACGTGAAAAGGTGATAAACCCTTCCATGATTTTTGAAAATCTTTCCAACAATACATAACATAAATTTTGAATATGGTTTTTCCGTTGATTTATTGTTACATCAATTTCTAAAATACAATCTAGAACATATTTCAAATCATGTCATACACGTCATGATTTGAAATTTGGACAAGTTGAAAGGAAATTCATAGGAATATAAAATTCAATAATTTCAAATAATCCTGCATGTGATATAAATCATAGAATACTACACTGTTTTACGAGATAGATATATACCGTATTTCCCTGAATAAGCGCCCCGGCGCTTATTTTTTTCGTGCATGTGAAACCCCCGGCGCTTAATCAAACCGGCGCTTAATCAAGCCCCCGGCACTTATTCGGGGAAATACGGTAACCATTCACACTTAACATTTATTTTACGCTTATAATGAGATTCTACATTTAGGAAACTTTGCTATTCAATTGCAGTAGCATAGTAGTTCTCTGACAGTATTGGCGATTGAGTGAAAGTACATTATCAAACACATCAATGGTAAAAAGTTGAAAGTTGGAAATACTGGTGAATATCCTTACAGAAATATATAACTTTAGAATTCATATTCTTGTTAAATTTCTTCCAATTCCTTCCACGGCTGGGGGCTAGCGTTCTCCGACATGGGGCTCTAGCCCCACCCCTGGTGATGTTCAAATATCTTTCCATGATAGAGCCTATTGCACAAATGTTTCAAGACCCAATAATTGATCTAACTGAAATATGGAAACATGTTGGATTGTTATTTTATTCTCAAACAACATAGAGAGAATTCTGAAAAGGAATTTTCTATTTTGGCAGGAGTGACATTTAATTGCTGCTATATTTGATATAGAACTATCTTTCCTGGAATGTAAATCGGCAATTAGTTCGCAGTAATAATTTGGACCCTAATATTTATAGTGCTGAAATTTTTGTTTCACATCTGTTTTTATCCCCTTATTAAAAAATCTAATAGTAACATTAGAGGATCTGTTTTCACGCGAGTTTAAGGTTGTATTGAAAATTGTTACAATCCATCCTATTTATTTCAAAGACTTAATACTAAAGTTTGCGAGATGGCAATTATACTTGACTGGCCAATTTTTCTAGGCCAATATGTGTTGACTTTCAATGTAGTTTAGATTTCCATGCCCGGCATTTTCCCTTATGAAACCCTGCATATTTATATTTATTTTCACTCAACTACTCTTTTTCTTTCTCTAGGTTGTGATATATGGTATCATTGTAGTTGCACAGGTATGAATCCTGAAGCATATGAACTGCTTAAGGGAGAAGATACAGCGTGTTGGGCCTGCGACCTCTGCGTTTTCAAAAAAGGTATTCCTTGCTTGAGAGTTAAATCCAATCATGAAGAAACCTCTGTGAACTCTTGACATATACAATAAATTTCTAGTCTTTTGCATTTGCCTTATTTATATACTAGTATTGTATATTTGATTTTATTGTTTAATTTCTGTAGTATGAAATTTATTACTTATCCAATAATACTTCATGTATTTATATTATATTTTGGGTTATGGTATCAGTTAAACACTTTAGTTATTGTCATTGGTTCAAATTCATATTGCCCTGTGACGTCAACTTAACAGATGTTTATTCTAATTTCTATTATACGAGCCTTTGGCTCGTCACTTCTCGATCAACTCGGCGCATTGCGCCTCGAGGTATGCATTAGTCTCAAAATTGAAGGCCCCTTTAGTATTATAATATGGATATATTTAAGACAATGTAATTCACAAATATAAGTATATGGCTGATATATTATTGAAGTCTTTTGTAAGATCAAGCCCCTTTGTAGCCGTTGATGGCTAGTATCTAAGTAAAATCGACATTTTGGTCATTTGTTACCTTTATATTATTAAAAAACATATTTACATAGAAACTTGAAAATGTGTATTCGGATTCAGTTTGCAATTTTACCCCTGTGTAGCCGTTTAGAGTAAGCCGGACGTATATTTAAAGATTTTGATAATTTGTTTACTATACAGGGTGACCCATAAATACTGTTACTCATTTTCCATGCCATAATTTAAATAATATTTTAGATGCAACTTAGAAATTTTCAAATTATTGCAATAATACAGCAAACTAAACAATATAATTACCATCACTCGATAATATCATCTTTAGCTTTAATACACCTCTGTAGTCAGCAATGAATGATTCTACGCTGGACCACACATATTCCTGAGGTATTTTATCCCATTCTCGTAACAAAGCTTGTCTTAGATCCGCCAGACTTCGGTATTTATTGCAATTGACCCTTTTTTCCAATATTGACCATATGGAGAAGTCAAGTGGGTTCAAATCTGGTGAGCAGGGCGGCCATTCTTCCGATGAGATGAATCCTGGAAAATTTGTTTTGCACCACTCTTGGGTGGCTCTTGCCCTGTGAGCTGGTGCTGAATCTTGCTGGAATATCCACTTGACCTTTTTGAAATGTTTCTGTCCCCAGGGCTTCAAAGCCTTCGCGAGAATATCACCACGATATACAGTCTGATTAATTTTGACCCCTTGGGGGACAAAAACTAAGGGCGTCCGACCTGTCGAAGTTACCCCTGCCCATGCCATGACTGACATCGGTTTTTGAGTTCTAAAAACCCGAAAAGTGTCTTGTGGGAGTGCATCCTTACTAAGAGCCAGCCAGAATTCTGTCGTTTTGCTGATTCAGAGACTGTTCAACAGTGAATAATTTTTCATCCGAGAAGACAATTTGTTTGTGTAGTCCGCCGGTGAAACGCAAAAGCATCGCTTTGCTTCTTATTAGCCTCTTTTGTTTAGTTTGAGTCGTGAGAAGTTGGTGCTTTTGAATTTTATAAGCTTTCATTCCTATATCATGACGTACTAGTCGCCTCATCATTTCCTTGCTGGTTTTCATTTGTTTTGCCATTTTTCGCATACTCCTGGCCGGATTTCGCCTGATCTGACGAATGACGTTCTTCCGCATAGCAAGAGTCCTCACAGACCTCGGCCGTCCAGGCCTATGCTTATCAGTAATGCTTTTAGTATCGGCGTAACGTTTTAGAGTACGAGAGATAAACATTTTGCCTTCCTTAAGCAAATAGGCAATCTGACTCCGAGACTTTCCAGAGGTAAATAGCTTAATTACTGCTGCTCTTCTAGACTGCATGAGCGTAGAAATGTTTTCTTTCCAAAAACACGTAAAATATATGCTAAATCAATAGAATAATAGTAGATTAATAATTGTAAATCAAATTATCCACTATTCAAATACTAGATTTAAAATGTGGGTCGTGTATAATTGGTAACAGTATTTATGGGTCACCCTGTATATTCATAAAACAACAATATATTTATATGTTTTAAATCCAAAAGTGTGAAAATCGGATTCAGCATTATTAATATATTTAGTGAAACTTTATTGATTTCTATTATTTCCTTGATAACCAAGATAATACATAGTTATGCGACAATTTCACAATTGCATACCTCTTCGGATAGGGTGAATGTCGTTTTAGATTTAGCGAATAGTAACAAGACAGCATATGATTCTTCCAAAGCTTTCGTTGAGATTGATGCTGCTTCATAATTTTTCTTGTTTTCTCTTAAATTCTGACAGCATTGAATGGAAAAACTCTATGGGCTTACCCACACAAGAGTGATGCCTAAACTCAGGGGGCGATGTAAATGGGATGGTTTTATGCTAATATTCGAAAGTATGTCACTACAGCAGAAACACAGTGGTGGCGGCGGCTCTATGGTTGCGAAGAAAAATCTAGAGATAGGATTTTGTCTATCAAGTTGACGATGCTTTGTCATCTCCCGATTCGGCAAAACTAACACCACAGGTGCTGCTGTTTCGTAATGAAACAAGTGTCAACCAATTATCCATAACTAGTAAAGAGAGTTGGCAGTTGTAGTTAGCAAGGTGTTGAGGAGACTTCAAGTGCGGTACTGCATCAAATTCAGCAATTCAGCAGTAGGGTGTATATTTCAACATTTTCTCACATACCCCCTAGCAGGTATTCGCGTACCATCTCGGGTCCTCGTATTCGTGGCCTGCCCTAAGTAAATAGCAAGTTGAAGTCAAATTATTCTTTGCATTAAACTTGTTTAATTGGTGTATTTCACCAGTTACGCCAAGTAAAAGACTACTTAGTTTTCTTAATGACAAATTATCATAATGAATGAATAATAAATATACAATCAGAAGTCCAACATGGCACTATGGAACGGTGATAACGAGGCAAAGACTGAAGAGACTAACCGTCATCATCTTAGGAAGAGAGCGTAATACAATACCGAGTGTTTAACAATTTCGAATAAGATATCATTTCCACTCTTTGTGGAAACCTACACTCTGCAAGTAAGGACAATAAATATTCTGTATAAGAATCAGCGACAATTCAAGCATCGTTCATCTACAGTTGTAACAAAAGTATTATCGTTTTATATATTGAATCCAACGTAAGCTAAAATACACCTATTAGTACATTATTACTTCTCAATATAGTCTCCTTGTCTTTCTAATACGAGTGCTACTCGCCTGGGCATACTGGAGGCCATATTTTGCAAACATCTCTTGAAATACCACTCCATGCCTTTTCCAAATTTTTGACGAGGTTATTCACAGTGCTTGTTTGCTCAAACTCTTCCACTTTGTCTTTCAGTATTGACCATAAGTTTTCAATGGGATTGAGGTCAGGTGAGTTCCTAGGCCACTTCGCTTTCTGCCAAAACGCTGGAAGATTCTGTTTGCACCATTCTTGCGTTAGCTTGGCCGTATGAGCGGGAGCCCCGTCTTGCATAAAAATTATCTCAGACATCTTTGAAATCATGGCCCGCTGTAAAACCGATCCATTTTTTGTTCTTCTATTGATCGCATCTTTGTAAGATCCAGCCAAAATCTTCGTACGATAGTACTCTCCATTAATAGTTTGCCCCTGAGGTATAACATGCAGCTCAGATAGGGCTTGGTGAGACATCATGCCCCAAGCATGAACTTTCGCCGGAAATTTTATCTTTGTACAGGGTTCGATTGAACCTGAATCCTTGCTCCAAACTCGGCCATTCTGTCTGTTTGGAGTTGGCAATAATTCGAATGGAGATTTATCCGACTACAGAACTCTATTCCAATCTTCTACATTCCAATCCTTCTGTTTCTGCGCAAATTAGATCCGGTTTTCCTTCATTTTCAAGGTCAATCGAGGCCTTCGAGGCCTTTTAAATGGCGTAGCACCTAGAGACTTTCTCAAATATCGATGTACAGAGGTGTGAGGGACATCATAACCACTCCTCGTTAATCTCAGAGCTAGCTTTCGTGTAGATTGCCTTCTCTTCCCCAAAGACTTAGCGATGACAATTTTCCAAACTCTATCAATTTTCGGCGGACGTCCAGACTTAGGCTTTGATTCAATTAAAAATCCCAATTTATCGCTACGCCCCCATCTCTGAACTGATCGAATATTGATATTCAACACTTGAGCAACCTTTTTAGGCGTTTCTCCTGCTTTAAGCATCCCTAATGCCTGAGATCTTAAAGATAATCCGTAATCTTGGACATTCATATCACAACAATTAAGTAGAAATTTTCAAATGACGAAAATAATTCCAAAATATATTCTTGTAAGATTTGACTTCACTCGAGTTTAACTAAGTTGTATAAAAAGATATTTACTTAGAGAAATCAATAGCAAGGGTTGTATACGAATGTGACATTTGAATTTAATGTATATTAATATGACGACAATACTTTTGTTACACCCTGTATAGTGTATCCACTGTAATTGAAATTGAATTGTGATTAATTTCAATATACATGTCACACTACGCATGTTGTCATTATTCAATTTCATTTTGATGTATGAAAATATGCATACAGGGTGTTCAGTAATTATTGATACCTTTCATAAGTTGCTATAAGTTTCGAAAACTACCCACTATTTATTCATTTCATTTACCTATATAATCTCCTTCTAATTCTATGCATTTTGCAATTCTATTTGGCATGTCTATTATTAAATTTTCGAGGAGCGAAGAATCTAAGTTTGACCAAGCATTTTTCAGAAGAAATATGAGGTCTTGAAGGTTGTTCGGCTGGGGTGCCTCCTCAAGCTTCTGCTTGAGTATTGCCCAAAGATTTTCAATGGGGTTCAGGTCTGGCGAATTACCTGGCCACACTTCTTTCTGTCAAAAATTAGGTAAGTGTTTATAACACCATTCTTGCGAAATTTTGGCCCAGTGAGATGGAGATCATCTTGCATAAATATCGATTTCAACGGGTCTGGAAGCATTCTCTTCTGCAAGATATTTCCTGTCTTTCTTTTTGCGTTTCATTGCATCTTTACAGGTTTTGACCAATATCTCATCCGTATAATAGGCGGCATTTATATTTTGTTTAGGGGGTATTATGTACAGTTCAGAGACCGCTTGATAGCTCATCATGCCCCACACCATGACTCTGAGGAAATTTTACTGTTTGCTTGAGGGGGTATATTTGCTGAACTCTTTGCCCAAATTCGGTCATTTTGATGGTTTGAAGGATGAAAAAGTTCAAATGGAGACTCATCATTCCAAAGAATGCATTTCCAATCATCCACTGACCAATTTCGATATTTTTGGCAAAACAAAAGTCTGTTTTCCTTTTGTTTTGGTGTCAATTTCGGTTATTTGGGCCTTTTGAAGGGTTTAGCGCCAACAGACTTCTTCAAATAAGAGTGTACAGTACTTTTCGAAATAGAATGTCCTTTAGATTTCAATTTTGCACTCAATCTCCTTATGGACTGATGTCTTTTTCCCAAAGACTTAGATATTATCATCTTTGCCACTGGATTCAATTTTGGCGGCCTTCCTGCACCAAGTCTATGATGGAGACTCTGGTTATTGATATGGCGTTTCCACCACATTTAATAGTGGCAATTCCCTTACTAAGACGATTAGTTACATCTTTCTGTGTCATGCCACCATATATCATACCAATAGCACGTGAACAAATCTCAATATTCATGATAATGACGCTAATAAAAATAGGAAATCGTGGTTTAATAAATTATATAAAATTTCACTAAATTTTGATATTTTAAATTCAAAAATTGCGAAAAAGATTGAATCGGTAATGAACATAAATGAAATATCATTATACATACTTAGGAAACAACATGAATCATAATATGGTCAGATAAAAATAGAAATTCATGGTATCAATAATTTCTGGACACCCTGTAATATTGTCAGATAAATATCGCATTATAAGAATGTATTCTTTTTAGTAATATATTTTGATTGGATAGACAGGATGTCAAGAAATTGATGCCTGCCATTACTAAATCAATATTTCATTTATAATTTCTAAACACATACATATATTCCCAATATATGCACCCTTTAGTTATATACATTCTTTATTCGCTCTAACACACTTGTTATTTATTTGTTCATAACTTCAGGTGGAATAATATCCCAAGCTGAAAATACCAGTGTATTCTTTCGAGTGATTTGGTTTGTTGCACAACGGTGGGTTACAGTATTGGCCATAAATTTTCTATTTACTCAGGTCAGGAGAGTTGGCATTCCGAATCCCTTTGTGCCAGAAGTTTCAAAGTTGTCCTTAAGTCATTCCTGTGTTTTGGATACAATGCTGAGCCACCATCCTGTTGAAATATGGCAGCTAATATGTGCGACAATAATTTACTCTCTTTACTGTACCTTTATCTCGATGCATGTTGACATCAACTACTTCATCAGAATCTCTTTTAGATAGCACACTGTTGTTACTGTTTGCCCACTATAAATAATGCGGTGGTCTGAAAGGCCATTTTATGACATCATTCTTTAAATATCCAATTTACAGAAACTCCACTGTTTCCGTAAATTCAACATTCTCTCTGTCTTTCGCTAAGTCTTGTTATTCTGTTGATCAGGTGAATAACATAACTGAAATGGAGCTTCATTAGATGATAATGCATTTGCCAATCATTACGTGACCAATTTTTTCGCGTTCTATATAATACATAAGGATAATCGAGCAATTTTCTGTATTCGGTAAATTTGGTGTAACTGTGGCTTATACGGCTTTATCCCTAGATTTTCCGAAACTAACTATGCTGAGTTACATGTGGACTTTAGAACCCTTAGATTTATATGCTGAGATATTTTGCGAGTGATCTTCATCTTGCTCCCTAGAAATTTAGCAATAAGAAGATTAGACACTTTCTGATCGTTGGTTTCCTTCTACTGCCGTGTTTATTTTCGGTGCTATTTTCATGCGCTCTTGACCACCAAAAACGATGGTGCGGATATTAGTTTCAAAAGTACTACGATACTTTTCTGCATTCGCCCTACGGCTTTGGGTTATCACCCAAAATAATAATTCAAGAGATTTGTGAAGAAGAGAGTAATAGGTTTGGTTTAGACAAGTACGGTTAATTTTTAGTGATTCGGACAAGTGGCAGTTGGATAAGATCTCGAATCGGATAAGTTGCAGACTATCAGAAGTTTTCTGATGAATCCCAACTGGCAACTCTGACACCTTTATGTGTCTCGTTCATAGACTCCTTTATTGAAGGGGATCGCGGGGCTATTATCCTGAGTCTGAGAGGCTCCAATATATATTGAAAAACATTAGTAAATACACCTAACCTGTTGTTTGTATCAAAAATAGGTGTGTTTGCATAAGTTTTGGTGATTTTTAGAAATTTTTGACAATTTTTACATGAGTAAATATATTGAAATTATAATGAGCTAGTTGTATATTGGAAACCGTGTATCAACAATTATATTATTTTAATGTGAAGTCTGATTGCATTATCGGGAACTACCTTAGTTACCCATTTTCTAAACTTTTACACAATTTTCTTTTGAGTTATGACAATTGGGAAAATTGTGCTACTTGCGTCATGAGTGGCACAAGTGGCAGGAACACAAATATCAATGTGTAGAGGTTAGATAATGATGACTAAAAATGCGATATTTCCATACTAATCATGGTTGTACTTGTTGTAGTAGAATTCTGATTAAATCTGAATTTATTTGTTTCTGCCACTTGTGCCACTTATGACACAAGTGAAAAAATTTGCCAAATAACCATAACTTATTAGAAAATTATGTGAAAGTTTAGAAAATTGGTATCTAGGGTAATTCATGGGTATAGACTTCGATAATGCAATCAGATTCCACATAGAAACAGTATATTTGTTGATATACGATTTACAATATAGCCTAATTCACTGTACGTATTATTATTATTATATTTACACCTCATAGAAAAGAATTGTTGAAAATTTCAATATAATGACCAAAGTTTATATTAGCACACTAATTTTTTGATCCTTGTATATTTCAGTTCTCATCTTAGTTCCAACTTGAATATTTAGTCGATAAGTAGCACAATCAGAACAGGGATATTTCGTGGGGCACGAATTCTTTTGATGGCGTAGTATCAATTGAAGAGTTTTTATATGATTCCAGTGATATGTACTTTTGAGTATGCAATGTGAAAATTATATCCGGTATATTCTTATAACCAGCATGTTGTATTTAGGAAATTCGGGGACATTTTCCAGAAGATTGTTCTTATACCCCAAATGTTCATATACCAGGTGTTCTTATAACCGGAATCGACTTTACCATATATTGGAAGACGTAAAAACCGCAAAACTCAAACTACAAATATTCCAGTATGACTAATTAATTCACCATATGTGACTTCATATTTAACAATGCATCATTTCTTACCATGAAAACGATTAGTTTTCATTTACATGCAATGGACTAAACTTCCAGGGCCCGTGGATGAGCATCTACAGTCCTGAGTTAAAGGAGTCCATGGTCTCATTAGTAATATCGTAGCTGAGCTCGTATTAGGGAATTAATACAATACCTGACGAATTCATGATATAAAGATCTGATTGCACTAATTTAACGACTTTTTCAGCTCCTCTTATTTACGGGAGTGTACATGTGACTACCCCCTCTGCTACACTTTACTCATGTGCAGCAATCGCAACTTCAATTCGGGGACTGACATTTGAGGGAATTAATGTTGTTGTTTAACTCCTTAAAGCGGTGATCAAAATATACTACATGAGTTTGGAGATATCTTCTCATCAGTTCAGCTCTCTCATTTTATTATAATTCTAATACAGTTTCTGTGGATAAGTTTTTTTCAGGAAATCTATCAACTTTTTTCAGGATATCTAGCAACTCTTGACATTTAGGCCCAAGCGCAGATAACATTAGAAGAATATGGAACATCTTACCTATCTGACCATAGAATACATAACTGTCTGCTTAGAAGGAAAAATCGTGATCAGATAATTTTAAGCAATTTATAGGATCATTAATGTTATTATTCTGTCCAGATTCTCTCTTAACTGGCCACCTTGGTACTTTGTCGTACTTTTAAGAAGTTAGTGTTAGATTTTCTTGTGTTGACACAAGTATCTAGCCCTATTTAATGTTCATTAGCGGTCTATGTATACTTGACAAAGTTCGCCTGCTGAAAAGGCAGGTTATGGCTTACAATTTGATTCTAAATTGGATTTTCACTTATTCATAATAAAGAATTCATATGATATTCCTTTCTTCAATATCACTGACGAAGGCATGGGTAGTAATTACAAGATTATTTCTGCCTTTCGTACGTAGCTGAAAATCAAAATTTCGTTCCCATGTTAGTTTTGACGCTTATGGAATTTAGAGGACTCAATTTTTCCCTGTCCTGGATATGTTTCAAATCGTTAGAAATAATATGGCGATACTACACGAAAAAGAGTAAGAAGAGCGAGTGACCTTGAAGAACGAAAGCAAGCGCGTCTTCAAGAAACAAGGTCATCTACTGAAGCATCTAGGAATAATAGGTGGTGTATTACCACAAAATTTGCTCTCTGCGAGTAGTAGATTCACTATCCTTCAGGCACTTCTGAAGACCTTGATGGAACCCCATTAGAATTTTTCGCTAATGTAAATTCTCCGGAATCTAGTGTAGATGGAAAACTGGCCTTGGAGTAGATCAACCAGATTCAAGTGAGGGACAAATTTACAGCCAGCAAGCTTTCTAAAATCGATCCAGTTACATCATTGTATTTTATCATTTCTGATCTCAATTTGCGGGTACAGGGAAACCAATCTGCAATACTAAGAACAGTATTTTAAGTCATAAAATCAAAACAAATCTGTACGGTAATTCTTGCAGAACATCAATTATCATCCGTGAAATCTTGATACAGCATCATTGGTTTTGTTCATATTGTTTCCATTTTAGTAAACATTGGTAACAGTTGTGACTATGTCATATTTTTTCCACAATTGTATTTATAAATCATTTTAAGTCAATAGATTCAAAAAATATGGCTATACAATCTATCACTTCAGGGTTATATTTAGCTGCCAGTTCATTATTGTAGAAACCTTTTTGGTGCCAATATACTGCGTCAACTTGAGTCGCAAGGTTCCATTGTATTTAAGTTTGTTGAAAAAGTGTGGGAAAAGTGTCAAAGGAATTCGATTAATTCATAGTGCCGGCCCAGAAAATCTTGGATACCTCTTGTACCACTCATTCGGCCATCTATTCCATTTATTTTTATTAGCTTGTATTTTTTCAATGTCAACTTCAAGTTTTCTAGTAATAGTTAAATACTAGAAAGTGAATTGAACGAATTAGCGTCAACTTTTCAAATATTTATCCACTTGATTCTGCATATGTTTCCAATTTCTTATATGCTATTTTCCATTCATAATCGCAGATGCTTAGAAGTATTTACTGTATGTTGGAAGATACACCCTGTTATCGAACGTTTAATTTTATTTCAATTTACAATGTGCCTTCAAAAGTCCCAACTTACCCCATATTTGCATCTATACTGAATATACCTAACAATCTGTAAACTATCTCGAAATAATCGCCATTAAGGTATACAATCCGTTGTGACAATCTAGCCATCTAAAAGTACATTTTATAATTTCCGGTAGATGCCATTAGTGATCGCCAAATTGCGTTTGCTAGGTCGATTGTCGTATCAAAATGCTTGTCTGCAATGTCCATTCCAACTTTGTAAAATATATTTATCAATGCAAAAGCATCCGATTATGATGGTATAATGAAAACAAGTTTGTTTCAATCCGTTTATGAGATATAGAATGTCCTAAAACCTCGAATTGCCTTCGTATTTAAAATGTGCTTATTAACAAAACTCTTTGTAATGTATGTCTCACCATTTATCCATCTTCGAAGAAGAATTCTTTTTGACACACATTAATATCAAGGATAGAAACAGCTATGCTTTGTACAGGAACCATTAATCTTTGGTTTTGACAACAATTTATTTGATTAGAACACTACAAAACCTTTATGTTTTAATAAGCAATTTACTTTATATTCTATTTGTAACGTAGATGTGTGTGAATTAATGTTGATCTCAAAACATGTACTTAGGCAATTAACAGTATGCAATTTCAAATTCTGTCAAACTTTTAGTTCCAATTGCGGGCTATACGAATTTTAATATACGCACATTGACATGTTTCCAGACAACGTATATCAAGTCTATTACAACGAAGTGAATGCTAGCAGATACAATCTTTGTATACTGATTCTAAATCTGTATGTAGTTATCTTGTAGAGCTTATAGATTTGTATTTATTGAATCTTTAAAATCATCGTCCGAATTTGACAAATCGTTCTTAAAATTTGAAATATAAAGTGGGCCGAAATAAAAGTAGACAAAGGACAACAAGAAAATTATACATCTTATTGATCAGTGTATATAGAAAGTTAGTTGAAATTTCTAGCTTCCTAAACAGTGCGCAACTTTGAAAATTCCTTTGAATTCCATTTTGATTTTATGTTGCTATGGAATTGGAAATTGAATTTTCGTTATTATGTGATAGTACACCATTTATGTAAATATGTTCTAACACGGGATTCCAATCGTAATCATTTGTATCTTTGGTCGAGTTAATGGCTAAATACCAGACAATAACCCTGCACTCCAAGCTTGACTCGCAAAATTCTTGAAGGTTCATGAATATGACACCTCTCAGACCATAGTTCAAATAGAGGAATATTTTGAACTAGACCATCAAAAGAAAGTTTCATTGTACAGAATCTTTCATAGGTTACGGATGTGGTAAAGAGATCAATAAAATCCATTGGTTCTCTAGGAGGACAATGATGGGATTCGCTTCTATATTCAGATTTTGAGTTAAATTTGAAGAGAAAATGTTAAACCATAACTTGCTATTAACTTGGGGACCTTGGCCACTGGTCTGGCATCTGATTGATTAGAAATTAACTCCAATGTCATTGCAGCTATCTTGACCTTAGAAGTGTTTTCAATTTATGCTGTTCTCTGATTGAGTCTAGAAGACTAGATAGCCGTGATGATTGTTGCTTCAGTGAAAGATCGCTAATATTCTTCCTATTGGAGCCTTTGTTAAAGTATTCAACAAATGTGTTGATGTTAATAAAACTCTATTCCTTCTTGGTGTATTAGAAATTAGTAAGAGAAAATACACTAAGCTTCGTAAACATTTACTCTCTAGTAATATTGAATTTCTTGCATATCAGAAAGTAGCTGAATATAGACACGATATTATTCTACGTTCCTCAATATATCTTTATCCGAATGTTTCGACACCGATTGGTATAGGTACATCTTACGCCAAATTTGTTGAACATGCATTTATCAGATTTCTCGCAAATTTATCCCCTTTAGTGGATGATTTTCCTCTGATACTTCAGATAGCGGATGTTTTAGACGGCTCTGGCAGTCATACAGTTTACCACCATCAAAACACCAATACATCCAACAAGTCATGTACCCTATTTTACCTCAAACCAGTTGTAGTCAATTCTTCGACAGGGAAGAGCTCTGGAGAAATACTTCTCCTAACTCACCCTTTTGTTAGCGTCCAGTATTCTTATGTGCTGCTAAAGAGAATCATGAAAATATTAAACAGTTCGTGAATGATACAGTAGATCCAGATATTGACAGGATGAAAAATGAGGGTTTGTCATCGCTAAAATGGGTCAAGTCTCTGTTTGTATCATTAGGTCCATGTTCGAGGGACAACTGGAATAATATCTGGAGCAGCAGGAACAAGTTGCCAACTTTGCACAGCAAAACAACTGTAAGATCTAGAGTTAATAATACAAGGATTCCCATCAATAAACACATTTCTAATGCAACCGAAAATACGGAGAGCATTAGATAGAAAAACTTCTTTTGAAGACAATACAAGTGATATCTTCATTAGACTATCTTCCTAAGTGATCCAGATTTATGTGAATTTCATTCTAAATTGAGGTGTGAAAGATGTGGAGAAGAGGGTCACACTAGGAGGACTGCTAAATACTGAAGTAAATATGACTTCAAAGACAATATATAGACATCAATAGACAGCCTAGTACATCCTCTTATCGTTAAATAACAAATATATCTAAGTGATATGTTACGTCACGTTAACTATAAGAAGGCAGCATAATTATTTAGTTTTAAGAATTTGATGTCATCATCATGACGTCATAACACTGAAAGTAGAAGTCGTATCCAATATTTTACATTGCGAAAGTATTTCTAGATATCGATAACCCATATGTGAATAATGTAATGTATATTGATAACATGTACCCAGATATCTATTCCCTACCAACTGTCAATTTAAGCCACTGTATAAGGAACTCTTCGCTTGCTCGCTATTAGCTAATACCATCTACTCGGCAGTTTCTGCCTCGGAATTGCACACATTTCGCAACGAAGTATCTTGGTACTTGTACCCCATACATAATATGGATTTTCTTAAGAATTCTTGAGAAAATATATCCATGACCTAATAATAATAAATATTGTATTACCATTGTGGGTAGTCAGGAAACTTTTATGTTTGTTCTTGGATAATACTTTGGTACTGTTCCCAGTACCTGAAATACACTTTCAATAAAATTTCATTCTCTGAAATCTTCTACCTCATTTAGGTCACAAGAAGTTTCGTCAGACTTCAGTGAACTCCATTGCCAAACTACAGGCAAAGTACAGAAATCTCAGAGAAAAGTACGAGATAGGAATGGAGGAAATTTTGATTTTGAGACAGGAGAGGGAGGAAACAGCTCAGGAGAGAAAGCAAATGAGAGAGGAAATTGCAGCACTACAGGAAAGATTAACAGTCTTAGAAAGCCGTCTCAGCCAAATATACAATCTCAGCAGAGTATGAAGAAGACCTTTTCAATAAGTAATTATTGTCTGTATAATCCCTTTCATCAGCTATATGTTAACATATTTGATACTATGACATACCATGTATAGTTGCATGTCCTTGTTTACATATCCAACACCTACTGTATGGATGCCACAATATTTTTGCGAGGTCCATAGATTTTTCCAAAGTATCAGCGATCCACAAGATATTACATATAGGGGTCATAGTGAAGCCCCGTACTAAGACAGTTAATCCTCATTCCCTTGTAAAACGAAACGAAATAAGGGTCCTATATTATTTCCAGCTGATGTTTTGAATTAGTATGAAACTTTTATACTTGTGGTAAATTTATCGATCAACTACTATATGTGATGCGCACATACCTCTTGAACATCATCCAAACCTGAGTATATCTTGAAATTCACTGATTGTGTTGAGTGCATCTCCCTTCGTTGTCATCAGAAGGTAATCACATCCGATTATATGGCACACAGCTTCTTTGTTTGATCTTTGACACATATTTAGTGACCATTTTTTTTACACGGTTCTTATTTCAGTTTATTTATCATGTGACATTTTTGTTGTTAAGCAACTTTATGCACAACAACTGCTACTAATAATCATTGGGCTGAGGCTCTGGACTTCCGAAGAGTATTCCTCCCAGTTCTTTCTCCCCTACTCAAGTAGCTTTATTTTGATCAATTTTCAATCCAATCAATATTCCCAGTCTAATGTTTACTTAATAGCTTACGAGCCCTTCGTGTCCTATCCCTTTGCGACAATTACCTGACGAATGTTTAAGGATGGTGGTGATTTGATTTGTATACATTTTATCCCTAACATCCAGTATAAGTTAACTGGGGCGATACTATGTTCTCACAAAGGGTACATTTTGGAGACAATTTTGAAATCTGTGTATACAGTTGAGATATTTGGTTAGTGATATCCGAGATTTATGTATTCATGAAATGTTCAATGCTGTCGAGATGGAATTTGTAGACTGACGAGATTCAATTTCTAAATACATATTTGAAGAAATATTAACTATTATCGAAAGGGAATTCGTAGCATGACGAAATTATATTTAATGAGTTTTGTTCAATGCTTTTTCTTGGTCGCATTGTTCACATTACTAATTTTTGCAAATCTATTATATGTGCTACTTCTATCGTGCACTACTGTGAGTGCAACTTCATTGCACTGATCCTTCCTATATTCAAACACCACTGCTGTATCTACGATGACGCAATTTGCTCGTTCGACTGCATCTTGTTACTCTGTGTGATGCCATTTAGCGACATGTTTGCGTGTAGATTTATTTTGCTTATATTAGCCATTCTATTTCATCTCATTGAAGAAATCCCTTGACACGAAAAGCTCAACAATGATATGGGAAGATATGAATTTCATGTTGATATATTTACATTTTCTTCAGAAACTGGATTTTTCGAAATTTGGACATTACTTAAAGGATATACTCATATGGGTTATGCCCTCAAGGTAACACTGATATTCTAGCTAACACTTCACATATCTTATATTCTAAATTCTCAAATTTGATTTTCCCCCATTGTGCATGTATATGTATCATCTTAGAGGTTGGTCGTTAGCTTTACTCTGACCCTATACCATCAAATCTATCTCCTCATGCCACACTCCACAAATGACTGTTTTGAACTCTAAATCACATGACTTGTTGATGGTCAATTATTTTCCACCATTGGGATCATTTTTTGTTATCGCCCCATATGTCTTTGTTCATTGCAATAACTATGTTTCTAATAGTGACTATGGAATATTTCAAATGTAGATTACTCGTATTTTTCGGTATGATTAATATATCCTTGCTACGTTTTGATTAAATTGATTTTTGGAAACTTTGCAATATATTAATCAATGTCCAATGCGAAAATGACATGTTTTGGCTTAAAGTACGTTTGTTTTGTGCTGGCAGAGCTTGTAATGTTGATTCAACCATAACCAGAACATTTCTTCGCATTCTTACAAAGGCAACTATATTATTTACAAGATATATTTTTGCATTTTCTCGAAAGATATATAGTTTACTTCTGCTTGTAGCTACGTGAAATGTACAGTTATTTACTTACCTACGGTTATAAGCAATTTACTAGAAATAATCGTTTGTTATTTACCATCGCGATATACATTAGATCAATCGTATATAATACCAAGTCTAATTTACTATTGGGAACAATATGAAAGTGGTAACATAGTACAGCATTTGACAACCATGAGTCGTAATATTGAAAGGTGAAAAATACTTCCTCTGTTACTATTTTTATCTCTACTTCTTTTAGGTTATTCTACTCGCTCTCCTAATTTTCAGAACACGATTTCCAAGGACTTGGTTAGATGCCAAATATGCAATAATCTGGTAAACTACCGGAAATATCGTAGGCACCTCCGGGTGCATTTGAGAAAAGGATTGATTTCCGCTGATAATCTGGAAGAAATTTCTTTTGGGACTAAATTTTCAAGAAAAGATAAATTGGACAAAAATAAATCAATCATCAAGGGGAATATTTGTTATCTATGCGGATCTTCTGTTCAAGATCTTAGCACTCACATTATCAGAGTTCATGACATTAATCGTGGGGATGAGAAATTTGAAGAGATCTTGTTGAACTCAAAACCGTGTGAACGAATGTCTCATTTTCATAATCACACGCAAACTAACTATAACCCCCTATTTAAATACAAGAATCTCCCGCCGTGTTTACACCCTGATATGATACCAAAAATTATCCATCAATCAACTGTTTCTAATATTGATGCTCCTAATAGCTTAAATTCTTCTTTATCCGACTTCCCTTCTGATGAAGAGGACACAGATATTTTACTCGATACCAGAGACATTTTCAACATTCAGCGTCTTAAGAATCTTATTTCTGAACACTTCTTTCTAGCAGTCCAGGGTTATGCAAAATTTATTACAACCAGCTGGGGCGGTTCAAAATCAGAAAAATCCGTGAACATCGATATCGCAAACATTTGTCGCATAATAAATAGTGTTGGCGAGAAACAATTTTTTGATGTCAATTCTATAAACAATTATATTACTAAAGAATCCAAATCAGGCAAGGCTCCCATTACTGTGCACTCGAGAGTTCGATCGCTCTTCAGATTTACCGATTATCTAAGAAATCATGAAAATAATATTCTTCCTTCCCCAGATTTTGAACGTTTGCAATCTATGCTTAAGGGAGTTGAAAAATCCTTGGTACGTCAAAGAAATAAGAGGATGAAATCTGTAATGTCGGTAAACAGAAACAACTTTGAACATACTACCCAGGTTGTACAGAAGTGGAGAAATAGAAGGCACAAATATGAGCACATGGATCTATTCGAATCGTATACAAATTCTTCCAATCCCCTCTCAAAAGATTCATATTGTAGAATGAGAAACTATCTAATCTGTGAGATAATTATTCCAAACGGCCAACGAGCAGGGATAATATCTGGTATGTTGATCCAAGAGGTTGAGAAGGCCAGGTCGCTTGATGATTCTGAACATTTTCAAATCCATGTTGCGAATCATAAGACCGGACATATTCAATGCGCAAGTATCTTTCTCTATCCTTCCACTTTTCGTGCTCTTAAAATATTCACACAGATCATTCTACCGAAACTGGAGATTTACTCCTCAGGAAAATCTAACCTAGGGCCTTATAGTCCAGTTTTCCAGACATTTGAAGGCAAAAAATGTGGAGAGCTCCTCGTAACACCCTTTATTAGAAGGTGTTTGAAAGATATGGAGATTCAATACTTTGGCACTGTTACAGATTTTAGACGTGCTGCTGCATCCTTGACTGGTAAGCATAAACCCCATCTTGCAGAAGCAATGTCGCTTTTCTTAGGACACAGTCGCCGAGCTCACGACAAATATTATCGGATACAGTTTGGCCATTTCGGATTGATTGATGCATTTATTGAGCTCGAAAAATTGCAGACGGATCCATTTATTGAGAAATCTGTTCTGGTATCTGATGTGAGTGATCCTACTGTTGCTCTTTTGACTACCTCTCTTGATTCTTCTAATGTTTCAAATTGTCCTACCTTGAATCCTCAGGATGATTTGTTATGTGATCCGCTTTCTCCTACTATTTCAGAATTCACTACCAATTCGACTATTTTGTCTCCTCTAATTCATCCTGTATCTGATTATCAAACCGAGACAATTATTTCACAACTCAATCACAGTTGTTCAAATGTGTCTCCTCTGAATAATTCTTTACTTGATGGTGATAGAATGTCTATTGTTTCAGAATTAGCATCCAGTTGTCCTTCAGCTGTATCACTTCATTCCGAAACTTTTACCTCTCCTGAACACTCCCCTTTTATTGCTTCTAGCCCTAAAGTACAAGATTCTGTCCTTGATGCCTCTATGAATCGGCATCAATCTCAACAGGATAGCGACAAATCGGTATTAGATTCTGAAAATTCTTTTGTTAGGAGTGATCGAATATTTCTCAAAGAATTTTCTATTCAAATTCCTCAACTTAATATCCGCACATTGCAAAGTGCTAAGTCCACTAATAGCAGTTTGACAAACCATGTATGTATTAATGATATGCGAAATATCAGAAAGAGTCTATTCTCTCTTAAGTCTGACGAGACCTTATTTTTCAACGTTTTCCAAAAATTCATTACTCGTGTCGAAGATCACCTACCTGTTTCCAAGGCAGAAGTAATCCATAAGGCAAATAGTACCTCAGAGTTTGTTCCAGTTTTATTGCGCTTAAAGTCTAGGCATACAGGTGATGTATATCAGAAGATATACGCTAAAATCCGAACAGTTGGAAATGTATTGAAAAGCTGCAATGGGAACAATTCTTCAAACCTTACTCCTTCTACTAAATCGCGATTAGAGTCAACTTTTGAAACCGGACATCATAAAAGTATTTTTCTTCTACGGAAAGATGAGAATATTTTTTTTTCAGTATTCTCAGATATGATAACAAGAATTAGTGAGCGTAAGATTGTTAGAAAAATCGAAATTTTAGATCGAGCATACTCTAGTGCAGAATTTTCTCCACTTATTGATAAATTACATTCTTCTTCTTCATTATCTGCCATAGATAAAAGGATATTCAATAAAGTACATTCGATGGGATATGCATTGCGTAAACAGCATTGATTCTCTTATCACAAATTTCCTACATTACATTTCGAAGTCATAGTCCTTGAAATTTTCAATAATTGAGTTTTATTAAAAAATTTCTAATATTTTCATGGGTAAGAATTATATCAATCTCATAGCTGTTGGGTTTTAATGCTTGTACTGCAGACGTTGATTATTTAAGAATTCATATTTCTTTCGCTTATTGTACGATTTACTTTGTTGATTCTCAAAGTGTTGAACCGTTTTACATTTCCCGCACGCATGAAATTTTACGATAGTTGGATTTCTTTATTGTATTCCTATATAACATTATTTGTTTTATTCTTTAGATTATCCCTGTATAAATTTATTAACTAGGGTAAGAATTTCTTGAAAATTGTCTGATCAACTATTTTGTGAGTATTTCTCCAATATTTGGCTTCATTTCACGTGTTAAGTAATGTTATATCAGTTTTGTCATAATCTTGTATTGCATTCTTGTTCATTACATTACCTAAGCGGCAAAACTATGTCTAGTATGACATGAAGTAATGGATAATACTATGATCGACTGCAAGGTAATTATTGTATTGAATATTGTCGATTTCCGTACTATTGTTATATATTTGTACATCAATTGTATAGAAATCTTTGAGCAAAATAAATTGTCTCTAATATATATATATTTGAGGTGACCTCTGCTTATTGCTTAACTCTGTGTCTAATGTACTATTATGAATTGTAGCAACTCCGGATCGTTTTGAAATGTCTTTAGATTGGTGATCAAATTCCTCTAGTTAATCAAAAGCACTTGTTAAGTCAAGCAAGCTAAAGTTGTATTTTTGGCTGACTAGATCAAAAGATTAATTTTCTACTATTCGAACAGTTAGTAATTCATTATGTCTGATTGTATCATTCAACAGATACAGTGAAGGACACTTAATCGGGAGACGGATAAACGTGAGACGCACTTAATCGGAACAAATCTATATCTAATAATAGAAATTTCATCGGATAATCGGGACATTCGGTTATACGTGACAAAATTCCGACTTCGATGACGTCCCGATTAAGTGGCTTTCACTGTGCTTCATATATTTGTGATTTATCTACAAGTATATGCTTCTATATTTTGCCTCAAATTCTGGAGTATACAAGTCTCGATAACAGAGTTTGCAACGTATAATCGGAGTTTTTTGCATTTTACTTCTCGTTCACTCTATCTGCAATCTATAGTATTGCCTGTTAATGTGAATTGTGCCTAATCCAAGCACTTTCTATGTTTTCTGATGAATTCATAGACTGAAGATACAAATTTCCCCAAATACATTTATTGATTTTTGTTGATATGTAAAATCTTTGATCGTTTTCGAAAGTAGATTAAGTCTATGGTCGAATTTGACTGTATGTATGCACAAGAATATTTTGCTATTTCAATCAGTTAAATACTAGTCTGAAACTTTAGGTAAACGTGCAACTATGCTAATACCATTTCTTTGAGACCTTAATTTTCTGGAATACAATATGAGCACCGATCGTGCATTAGTTTGAATACATTAGGGTCTTTGCAACACTTGATTTGACGATTGTATATTGTCGCTACTTATTTTCCTTTCTCGACAAAATTTGAAATTTCATCAAATTCCAGGTTATACGAGGGGCACTAAATAACCTTAGAGCCTAAGAATCAAAAAGCATCAATCTGTATATATATTTTTGCTATAATTATCCGAAATAGCATCACTTAGCTTGAATACACTTGTTCATTCGTTTAAACCAAGCTTGAATAGCTTCTTCAAATTCATTTTCATTGATGTCTCCGATCACATCTTTCACAGTGTGGCAAAAAGGCGAAAATGAGGGATTAGCCAAATTGTAACTTCAAATCGATAATATTTGTATTATACTTATATATGAAATCGACCCCGTACATTTCACTGGACAAGTCAAATTTTTAATTAACCCACTCAAAATATGTGAGGATGACGTCATCACTAAAATCACTAATTCATAATTTTAATAGATTATCAGGGATTCATAAAGGGTATCCTGTTCAGATGTTTCAAGCATGCTATCTTCGTTTGATTTAGCCTTTCTAATACTTTTGTGACGATTTAAAACCAATACAGGGTCACTGAAGCACAAAAGTCTGACTAAAATATCACGAAAGTTGTCAGAAAAGGATGTTTTTCTTGCTAAATTTTCTCTATACCTTCTGACATACTTATTGCAAGCCTCTAAACACTCTTCAGAAAGGTTTTGTTGTCCATAACCATGATTATAGCAATAAATTATTTGAAAACAATGAGCAAGCAGTTTATGAAGAGAGGGAGAGATACTTACCCAAGGAAAGTGATTCAAAACAATTTCACACGTTTCCTTGCAAAGATTTTCAAGACCATGACAATTAATGTGGTCTTTGCTGTTAACTATCCTCAAAATCACCGAGAGGTTGTTTTGAATCATTTTAAGGGTTGGTTTATCAACTGGGTTAATAGTGGAGGTAGCGCATCTGAAGAAATCTCTTTTATCTCGAAAACAGTCTCGTGCAACATTGCCAGTTGTTGAAGTCCCCCCTTGACTAGAAGGAATATCGATTTTGATACTACATTTGGCTTCTATAATTGATCTTATTCGTTTCAAAGAATCCTGTACTTTTGTGCATGTAGGTGACCACTTTTTACAACCTGCGTCTAAGTGATATATGAGTAACATTTACCACCTAAAGACACAAAGGTACGCATGCAATGGAGAAGCTGCTAAAATGTTTATTTCGGAAGTAGGGTGGTGGGTAATGCCACAGCGTTTTTTGGAAGGTAGGGCAAATATTTCGTCCTCATTAATATCGTCAAATAGTTGATTAGCATCAGTAATGTATCTATTAATTGGAAAACCTGATCTGGCCCACTCTAAACTATTGATTTCCTTTCCTGTGGCCGTGCAAAGATGACATGATGCACCACCCGCTCCATCTAATAGACCTGCCATTTTGGTATCAAATATAAATCGAATAATTTCTACTTTTATGTGACGATTTTCAATTGCAATTCCTTGTTCTACAATTAATTTAGTTGCGGGATTTATGAGTGTATCCATAATAAATTTAACGTTTTCGTGATTTTCCTTCAACGCAATTAAGCAGACTGCTCTGAATGAAAAAGGTGAATTGGGGAAAGTATTGACGTATAATGAGAAACCTGTGTTATCTGTTATACTGAGAACTTTAAATCCGAATAGAATAATACTGTGTGTACCTAAACCTGGATTTGAGTTCACTTGGTTGTAAGAATTGTGTGAGCCTGATCCATCTAGACCGTCTGCAATTCGAACTGACAAAGGATATTGTGAGTTGTTTACAATGGAATCGAAGCTTAAAAGATGTCGCTGAATTGTTAGTTCGAGTATTTCGAAATAAGGAACTGATACACCAATAGAGTTACCTTCAGGGTTAGTGACAAATAAAACGCTTCGTGAAAGAGAAATTTCTTGACGGTATTGCGATATTACTTTATAGGATGGAAATACGATATCTTGTTTCAGTAATTTCTTCAACTGTGTGTATTTGAATGCTCCAATTTCGAGAAGATCAATTATATAACTTGACATAGGTATCGAAACTTTCTTTACATTTCCGTACGTGCCTGTTGCGATGATTTCTTTGCATATACTGGAAGTTTCTCGATCATATTCCTGGTTAGAAATTAATTCCAGAGCTAAAGCAGCAACTTTCTTCTCGTCAACCTGCTCCCTTTGGGCAACGAACTGAATATGCTTTAGCAAAACGTTCAAACGGTTTCGAGCAGCTTTCATTGTGAGTTTGAATAATGGTCTTCTGATCTCTGTTAGATTCTCTTCAATAAATGAGTGCTGCTCAGGGATAGAATCGACTGTGTCAATCGACATTTGTGATCCAGAGTTACAAGTAGTGACTGAATAAAACTCCATACCCTCCCAAACATTTAAGTTGTAAATCTTCTGGTAATGATCTCTGGATTTTCGAAGATTTCTTAATTTCCAACGAATAGTTTCAAACAGATCATCTGACAAGGAATGAACTTCAATTATCTGACGAGCTGCACCAGAACAATTCCAACCATGTGATTTATAAATATCGTATGCTTCTTTTTGTGTAATAAATGTTTTATCCATTGAACTGGTGGAAGGAAGTACTGTCTAGTAAGTATCAATAATAGGATAAATAACACAAGTTTGAAATTGAGCCGATCCCAGGGAAATTTGGATTGAAATTCGAAATGGGTGGGGAATGGGGCGCTAAAAATTGTATTAAATTAAGGATAGTACAGTACTTTAACATTGTTAAAAATATAGAGGCCCCATATTGTACCCATTTAAAAATCTACCTCTGAGTATGTCGAAATACATCCCGAAATTTGGTAATTTTCGGGGTTTCGAAAAAGAGTTCTCTCAAAAATTTCTATTAAGTTTGGGAGATATTAATGTTCAAAGTTATGATAGTGAATACTTATAAATGAATCACGAATTGAATTACTTGCAAGTAGGTATTTGATTGCATTTACTGCTAGAATTTATGATAACGTAATTATAGTTCGGAAAATGTTTTGAAACCTTGTAAAATTACGTCATTAGACAATGAGAATTTAAATTCATAAATAGAAGCTGAACTACAGTAAACACAATATAGTTGTATTCTCGACAGACTATTGAACAATATTAGAACAATTATAGATAGTTATGAGACCACAAAAAATTTGGCTAATTCTAGATGATGCCACACTGTGTCTTTGAGGGACCCCCAAGATCAGAATTCGATGAAAGATTTCTGCTTCTATGGTATTTTTTATTCTATGAAAGAGCCAGAAGTCGCAGGGTGCTAGATCTGGAGAATAAGGGGGGTAGCAAAATATGTAGTCCTGATTCTTCAGTGAATTGTCTTGTCATTTTTGATGAATGAGAATTGGCATTATCGTGGAGCAAAAAAGTTCCTCTTAATCCTGTGCCAGGACGCTGTAAATTTATTGCTTTTATGACTAGAGGCAAACAACTCTCTGTATACCAGGTTGAATTAATTGTCTTACCGGGTTCAAGAGATATAACAGTTTGCATACATTTTTTTCTTGATATACTGAGTTCTGCGAACCTTTGTTGGGGAACTTTCTCCAATTTCACATCTTTGACGGCTCTGCTGCTTTGTTTCTGGATCATTGTGATAGATCCATGTTTCATCACCTGTTATTATCTTGGAAACATCTCTACTGTTGTCATTGTTGAATTTTGTAAGTATTTCATGGCACCATTTCACTTGATTCTGCTTCTGCTTCTGCTCAGGGTGAAGCTGATGTGGGATCCAGCGGGCGGCACAAAGTTTACGTCGCTGAAGGGATTGGTGTAAAACGGTGTGTACTGCTCCAGATGAAATACCAATTTCGTATTGAAACCTCTCATATGTAACATTTGTGTCTGCTATCACCATGTCCTCAATTGACTCAACAATTCCCTCTGTAACAGCGTATGGGGGTGGTCCAGGGTGGGGTTGGTCTTCAAGATGAAAATTCCCACTTAAATTCTCTGTACCATCTTTTCACTGTTTCCGTTGCACAGTGTGGCAAATGGCCATAATGGGGAAATAGGTAAATGAATCTGGAATATCACCACAATTATACTTACATATACTAAATCGACACTGTAGATTTCAAAAATACTAATGATTTTTTAGTGGCACAACTGTAAAGCTAGTTATGAAGTAATTACTGACATTTTCTAATTTTAACACTTGTGGTTCATTAGTGAGGATAGTATGAAAGTTGATAATACATGCATGTCATGGTCCCTATTCTGCTATTTGATAATGTACAATTTAAAGACCCTTAAATATGTATGATTATTGGATATACTTATTATCATAAATCATCTGATAGTATACTATTATATAATATTTCTTGGAGGCCATCTGCAACGTCTCTTTTCTTCTTTTCGGGCTTCAAACGATTCTGTACTAAGATGAGGTCACTACAATATAACAACCTGACTAAACTATCTCTAAAATTGTCTGTGAAAGAAGTTTTTCTTGCAAGATTCTCCCGATACCGCCTTACAAATTTATTGCAGGATTCTAAACATTCCTCAGAGAGATTCTGTAATCCCTTACCATTATTGTAAGCACCTATTAACTGAAACGAATGGGCAAGTAACTTGTGCAAAGATGGAGTGTTGCTTGCCCATGGGTACTCAACTAAAATATATTCATACGTTTCTTTGCACAATTCTTGCATTTTGTCACAGTTAATCAAGTCACCACTGTTGAGGAGTCTTAACAAAACAGATAGATTCGTCTGAATCTCTCTAATGATATTTTATCTGAAGGATTAATGGAAGAAGTAGCCCACATCAAAAAGTCTCTCTTACTTAAAAAGCAGTCTCGCGCAATGTTACCAGTGGTTGAAGTGCCGTCCTGGCTTGAAGGGATATCGACACTGAAGTTACATCTTTCCTGGAGTATAGCTCGAACCCGTCTCATGGAAGAATTTACTTTCGAGTTTGATGGCGCCCATACCTGTGTCCTGCATCAAGATGGTATATCAACAGCATGAACCACCTGAATACACAAAGGTAAGCATGCAAAAGAGACGCAGCTATAATATCGATGTTAAAAGTTGGTTGATGCATGATACCAACATGTTGATTTGATGGGAGTTTCTAGTAATCTTCTTCCTCAACCTCTTCAAAAAGTTGCCGAGCGTCGCTAATGAATCTGTTAATAGGGAAACCAGAATCGGCCCATTCTAAACTTTTAATTTGGCTATCCGTTGCAGTACACCGATGACAAGAAGCCCCACCAGCTCCATCCAGCATTCCTGCCATCTTGGTATCAAAAAGGGAACAAACTATCTCGACTTGTGCATGGCCTCCAATAAGAGATAACCCATCCTTTATGAAATGGTTTGTTTGAGGATTGGCTATTGTATTTATGATAAGCTTTATACTAGAATAATCTTCTTTCAAAGCTATCAGTGCTACTGGCCTAAAGAAGAACGGAGAGTTGGGTGAGCTGTTATAGAACACGTCATTTCCAAGTGTGTCTGTAATTGGTGTTACTTTGAGTCCGGACAAAATGAAAGTTTTTGTGTTTAATACAGAATTGTTGCTTTGTTGGTTATAGGTTTGATGACAACCGGAGCCATCCAATCCATCAGATATCTTAATTTTGAGTGGGTAGTGTGAATCAGGAACTGGGTCTAATGTTGAAAGCAAGCGTTGAATGGTCAGACTAAGGATGGAATGATAAGAGACGCAAGTACCAATTGACAATGCTTCGGGGTCTCTAACTATTTCCATTTCATATGTTAGGCTTATTTCCCTACGATATTGCGAGACAAGCTTGTAGGAAGGAAGCTTGACATCAACTTTGAGAATTCTTTTCAGATTCGTGTATTTACTCGCCCCAATTTCTAAACTGTCCAATATGTAAGCACATTTAGAGATTTGTACTTTGTTCAATACACCGCTAAAAGAACCCCTATCAATTATTTCTCTGCACATGTCTGAAGTATCACGGTAATAGGATTTATTTTAGACTGATTCTAAAGCTAGAGCGAGTAGTTGTTTAGGCTCAATCTTTTCTCTCTCTGCTAAAAAGTCCACATGCTCTAAAAGAACACCAAGTCTTGATCTGGAAGTCTTCATGTGACATTCGAGAATATGCTTCCGGGATTCAGTTACAATCTGTTCTGAAAAGTTTCGATTTTCAGAATCAGTGACTAAAGAAAATTCAGGATCAAGCGATATTCTCTTTCTTGGATTGGATATTGTTAGATGAGTAGAGTGGAAAATCATGTTGCCCATGTTTCAAGATCCTTCCTGCGGTAAGCCTCTCTGGATGTTAGAAGTGATTTAAATTTTAAATCGAGAGTAGCAGTTTCTTCATCGGATAAATGGTTGTTCTCAATAAGCTTCCTAACAGAGACTGTAACACTTCTTCCATTCGAAATATACAAATCATATGCCTCATTATTCGTGATTAGTACAGACATGATCCGCAAAAAGGCTACTTTAACATAGAAACATTTTGATATGTGATTGTAGGGTATTGGAATAACTAATAACCAGCAAAATATAGAATTTTACTGAAAAAATTTAAATCGTGTAAAAATATATTTTTCGGATTTTTGTCCGATCTGGACAATGAATGACGTGATAAATTTTTGGGCAGCTTTTCACAAGCCTGGAAATTGATTAAATAGTTGACTAAATATAGCAACATTACGTATATATTAACAACGTTTTGTCAAATTTTGTCAAACAAGAGATGCTACACTTCAATCAATGAGAAAAATTCCATATTATAACTTTGGGAGGGCCAAACTAGACACCCGGAAAAAGTACAAATGAATATCTAGACTGACCTATCAATGATTAAATTGTTGTTACAATAGAGATTTCTTATCAGAAGATGTTTTTCACTCTTATATTTAGTACTTACATCAAATATGATTACATACATTAGAGCATAGGAATTTGTGGTTTGAAAATATATATTTCTATTATTAGAAACACATAACAAAGTTGTGCGTAGTTAGGATTCCTAACTGCTTCTAATGCTGCCAATGATATTTTCGTACTAATTGAACTATGGAGAATTCGAAAAATGCATTGAAATATGTTCTTTTAAATATGCCTATTTCCCCATATTGCCACACTGTGAGCTATTACAATCATTTCACGCAAGGGTGTATCCTACAGCTGTCCTCCAATCTAAGATTACATGACACGCCAAAAGAACTTTCGCGTGAAGGCTTCACAATATGTAATTGGAGAGGAAATCAAACTTTTCAAGGTAATTTTAACAGAATATTCTAGAACTCAATGACCTTGTTCAGTATTTTATAGTATTTTATTTTCTAAAATCTATTTCTTCCATTATTCAAACCAGACACATAATTACTAAATGATGAGGGTTGCATTTTCAATAGTTGAAATAATTCGCGCACATTAGAGAATGTCTGCTCAGACTAAGTCTATGATATTATCAGACGCTTCTATGACAGTGCTGCACATCCTGGAATCAACACTACAAACAAGGCTATCAGACACGAATATTTCTGGCCAGGGTTGAGCAAAAATGTTAGAAATTATGTAAGTTATATTATTATTTAAAATTGAAAGGCTCATCCAATTCCAAGTGATCCAACCGAATTGATATCAATGTATTTTCTTCCTAGAGTTATTGACGGTGATAAATTGTTCGCTCTAACCCGGTTACAATAGAGTATAAAACTTGGTATCTGTAAGGTATGCCATCGTGGTTTTTCTTTTAATGAATTAGGAATAATACTATACGGACCCCAGTTTGCTCGAGTTTTTGTGGCGAAAGTGCTGGATATAGTTGCCATCTGTTATCACGGATCGAACGTCAAGGGAAAAATCTGTTTGAGCTAGCGCCAACTGCACATCGACATAGTATATTATATTTCCAAGTCTTATTCTTTTCATGAGCAACGGACCTACGGCACTAGTGTCGCCCATGTCATGGGTGTGATCCAGGGGCCGTAGCTAGGAGGGGGCTGAACCCCCTAGCAAATTTAACCACCCCGTAAATTTTTGCTATGCTATATTGATCTTTAGTATCTTAGATCTTAAATAATAGTTAAATCAAGAAACTTTTGTGAATATGTTCAATTGACTACACATTTTAGTTATCTAATTCCTCTTGCTAGTGAGTATACTTACTTATATCGATGCTTTTACAGCGACCATTGAAATTTTATTTTTGTTTCTATATGACCATAACATATATTCCTTCCAGTTTGATTACATTTTATATGCGAATAGTGAATCATGCCTCATGGCTATAATCACCATTCTAGGAAGAAGGATAGAAGACTTCGTTTACTTTAGATATTATTTAAATTTATGAGATTAAAATAGATTTGTAGTTCATTAGTATGTCATAGTGTACGCGATTACTAAGCGAAACTATAGAATGCCAGAGTTGTATGAATATTTAGGAACTAGGTAATTTTACCTTCCCTCAAGGTAGCTCTGGAGTTTGGGTGGGCCTACCCAAAAAAGTAGATATAAGAGTCTTAAGCATCCAAGCCCCCACAAAATTTACCTAGCCTCTCCTAACACTACGCTCTGGCTACGGCCCTGGTGGGATCTCGACATAACTTTTATTTTGCAAATTCCTATGATATCTGAGATACTGTTTCTTGGCAATTCTTAGTCGAAACAAAATCAATTATTTGTTGTTTTGAAATAAAAATATGAATCACCATGACTTTCTGGACCCACCAAACAGAATTAAAATTATTATATTACCCTTGAAGGTTTTGAACTTAGATCTTATAGTGATTATTTTTCCTTAATCATTACACAAGATTTCAAAAATCTGTGGTATACAACACTTGTACATCATACCATTAGTGTGTTTGTTGATTACGTAATATCTCTATCTCCATAGGTGTAATCTTGTCGTATTTGTCAATTAACTGCTGCACTACCACCTTTGCCTCAAAGGAAACTGTAACCAATTGCTCCACCTGACCAACCCTGGAAGCACATCGGTATTGATCTAGTCTGTTATTTGCAGGAGAATACTGAAGGGCGTAAACATCTTTTGATCACTTGTTATTTGTCCAAATTCTGTGCAGTTCGCCCATTGAAAACCAAAACCAGTTGAGAGGTATTAACTCAGCTAGAGAGCATATATTTAACTCTAGGAGTGCCTCAGAAAATTAAACATGATCAAGGACGTGAGTTTGTCAGCAAGGTATGTTACCTTTTAAATTTAGAGTGCCCTATATATATTTAATTTATTAAAATGGGGTTATTTAAGAATTGTGATACGTATTATAATCAACATTATAAATTAAAATACAGTGGAACCTGCAGATAATCCGACACTTGTCGCGACATGGAATTAGTGTCGGATTTATATAGATATTCCACTGTCGCTATTATAGTAATAAAATAACTGAATTTCAAACTAAAATGTAGGAGTTACAAGATTATCACCACACACTAAAAGTTGACAACCGTAAGACAACTGCTTACCTCCCACAGAGCAACGAGTTGTCCAAGCACATAATACAACCATCAAAACGTAACTAGTATATAGAATACTCAAAATAACTAGTCATAATGGTTTTATTGCCTTTCAGACTTTAGCAAACTCCACAAAATGCTAGTAGAAACAAGTGTAGAGTAGTCAAGTAAATAACAAGCTGCTGTTCTAGCTACTAACAATTACTGGAACAAATCAACAGACTACTCACCATTCTATCTGATGTACGGAGGAGAAGCTTATTACAATCATTTCCTGAACAATTCTAACATGTCTCATTGTGAGGAGGAGAAGAACTGAACAATCTATAACTGCAAACTTCTATCGATGAAGAATATCATGATACTTTCTCTCCAGAACTTGAATATTTTGATGGTTGGATAGTCTTTGATGGAAGCTCGTTTAGAATTCAAATTACATGCCTAAGAAAATATTAACAAGGACCAACAAATACAAAATATCAATTCGATGATAAGGTTGAAAAGAACAGGTAATCAATCATGTAGCTATTAACTATTGATAATCAATTACGTAATCGCATTTTCCAATACGAGCATAGAGCAAGGAGATGAGATACTCGTTCGTAATATGCGAAAAGCAAAGAAAATGCATGGAACCAAGAAAGAAGGCAAATAGATGGGCCCCATAATAGTAGCTAAAGTGACGGAGAGTCATGCATTGGTTCTCAAAGAAGGGAGTGATTCTAAGTACAGCAAGTATCCATTACACTTGACACGACATATCTTCCGCGATCAGAAGCCAAATCGCCTAAACGTATATGTACGGATCTCTCAAATGATGTGGTGACTAAGATATTCAAGGTATATACATATTCATATCATTACCCAAAGCCTTTACTTTACCACGTTTCATTTACTTATATAGAAAAGTGAAAACGCAGTAACTATGCTTCCCGGTAATTGGAAATTTGGCATCTTACAGGAATCGCTCCTCAACGAACTGAAAATTTCAAGGTATTCGTTTGCTTTCATTGTTCTTTACATCAGGCATGTAGCTAGAGCAAGAAATTCAGGGGGGCAAGAAATATTTCGGGAGCGCAATTGCAGGGATAAATATTTTGAAAAGTTAATTACTGTGTATAACAAGTATGACCCAATCTCCTTTTCTTACATATATAACCTCTTTAATTCATCAAGGACCAGATTACTAATCTAGGGAGCACTAGACTAGTCTGCATTATATAGAATGCCATATAGTAAAGAGCATTTCTTAAGATACTAACTCAATTCAGGGATATTATTTTACATTACAAAAGAAAGCCCCAGTGCTTCATCTACTTAAAATTTTCAATCACATCATTATAGGAAAGTGTTTCTGCAATATCTTTTTCAATAGATTTCAGGGAAATATGGTTGAGACGCGCAGTGGTCATTTGTGAGCATAAACGAGTTTTTCTTCTCTTAACAGATGAGAACATTCACTCAACCTTGGAAGACATCAGAGGGATAGTCACAAGAATTTGGCATAAAACAATCCTTGAAAACTGAAACACTAAGAGCATCACCAATGCTTCAATCACTTCAATGGACAGTCTAACTTCTGACAATAATTAGTAGAAATTCAGTGCCTATCAAATTAGAACGAGTTTACTATCAATGAGCGGTACTTCCTGTCTAGTATTAAAACCATCATGGCAACGCGAGTTATTGATTTCATAGTTTTGACGCTGTAGTTGAAGCACATAGGTTGTTAACTACAGTGGAGTTTGCTTATTAGCAACTCGGATTATGCAGAAATTTGGTTGCTAATGGGGCAATGAAATTTACATCATAATCCCGTTTGGGACCCGAAAGCTGGTTGCTAATAAACAAACTACACTGTGTATAAAAACGAAAACTTCCAAATTTATCTTGGGAGGGCGAGGAAAACTTTTGGGGGGCGACTGCTCCCCTTGCCTACTGTAGCTACGTTCCTGGTTTACATTGTCTATTACCAAATTTAATTTCTCAATTATCTCATATTTCGGAATAACGTATATTTATACAGTATTTTTTAGTTAGCATTTACCGATCACAAGAATCGTGGGGTATATCTCTCGAGATTTCACGAGACATTGGAGAAGTCACGTGATGTAAAAGGCTTCTGCATCCCTAGTGTGATCGGGTATCAGATATTAAAATATTGCAGCCCCGAAACAATGGTTAGTGTAACTTTATATATTACCTTTCAAATTACCTAAGTCTTTCTCATTTTTTCATAATTAAACTGGCTAGATGATATTGATTGTATGAATATACGAGTTTGTTCTGTTTATGGCGAAGAGAGATTACTTACAGCCTGATGGAGTTCTCTAAACACATCTATCCAGATATGGGACCTAGACAAGGTTTGGACTATGTTGATAAAGTGTTATTGCACTGGTAATGTTTTTGAGTCAATTATACGAATAGTTGAAGTTTTGATAAGTTGCTACCAACTACTAATTTAGGCAATCGGCTTTATAGAAAAGCATTGATTTAACCCAAGAGTAGGTGGACTTTCACACCTCGATATTCACCATCTAGAGTCTGACAACTCCATCATTAACCCCATTATGAATGAGTGGCAGAAAGAGAAGTGCAATCTGTTAGAAATTCAATTCCAACAACAAACTGACCAACATTCTACTAGGGCAGGCCATAGAGTGCGAGATTATGAGCCGTGGAAGTGCTCCAGTATTGAATGTGATGGCAACTGGCTCTTTATATGTCTGTCTAAACTCATTTCAGAAAGTCAGGTGTATCATGCCAAGATCCGGGGTGAGATCTGCCGCTATATGGTGGGTGATGGGAAGGATGGTATTAATTGGTACTTCAATGAGGTTCTGACTACCACTCCCCTCACCATATTAACAGTACTTGCATGAGCAGCAATGGCAGCTGGGTCACTGATGGTGAATTGATTGCGTCTTCTGCACAACTCGAAGTTGATATCTATGTTGACAACAAAATTTATCGAACAGAGGGAAGCTTAGATACTGAAATCCGGTGGTCACGTTTGAGAACTTCCAACAACTACACCAACAACCCTGCTCTATACATTACAAACTATTCTGACCATTCTGAGCCAGTCTATAGAATATTTAATAGTAAAAATCTATCCTTCTTAAGATAAAACACTAATTGATATCACTGATTCATAAGCATTAACCTAAACTGTGTTTTCGAAAGCACTCAAAGGCAAGGTACCTTGAACCTTGTGGGGACCTCTGCTTGAGGTTATTCAGGCAACGCAATCCCTATCATAGCGAGCTCAGATAATGGAAACACGACCTGCAACGTCACATCCCCAGTAGCGAAAAGAAGAAGAAATACCACTTAAATTAACTCAAGCGTATTGCGAGAAGACAACGCAACTGACGAGTCCAAGCCAGGGCGAAACACTGTTCTTCTGTCTGTCCTATGTTATTGATGTTGGAATTCCCAATGATTTATGGGAAAATTATAAGAAAGTCCGAAAACTTCTGTTGGAAACATGTAGTTATCGTGCGGGAATTCCCACAGAATTTCTATACTAGTGAAGGGATGGGAATGGTAATGGCCCGCTAATATTGGTAAATGGTTAATATATTACCATTCTTATGGCAACCCCGATGTCTTGGTCTGTGTCATTTCAAAACAGTATAATTCAATTTAAGCCAATCGGACCAACCTACCCAAATTACTGATCAATGTACACCACACAAGTATACGTTAACTCTCACGGGGTTGTGCCATAAGCATATCCGAACCTAGTACACTGCGCTGGTTAAGTAGAGGTGCAATTTTGCAAAGAGTTTACCTGTTTAGAGCTGAATTGACGAATTTTTGAGGGAAAAAGGGATGAAAGTTCCAGAGCTCAGTGGTGCGAAATGGACGACAGATTTTACCTTTCTGGTGGATATCACTAATCGTCTAAATATCTAAATTTGAAAATACAAGGGATGAACCAGTTCATCAATGTCCTCTATGAACGCATTTATGCATCTGAAGTTAAGTTACAACTATGGGAGCTTCAATTGAAAGAGAGTAATTGTATTCATTTCCCTACACTTCGTTTACACCAACCATGTGATGTTTCTTGTACGCCGAATTCATATCTGATCTCAAAGATCAGTTTAACACTCGATTCCCAGATATGGATAAGCATCGTAAGTATTTTAGCTACTTCGCCGCCGTATTTGATGTTGAAATATGTGACGCCCCAGAAAATTTACAAATGGAACTGATTGAGCTCCAAAGTTCGAGTGAGCTCAGATCAAGATTTCGAGATGTACCTTTCTTCGAATTCTATCAACATTATATAACTCCTCAAAGATTTCCTTCACTAATGAAACATGCAAAGGAGGTTGCAGTTCTCTTCGGGAGTACATACGTTTGTGAACAACTCTTCTCGAAAATGAAATACGTAAAAGCAAGTGGGAACACGGTTAAGCGAAAATCATCTAGACAGTGTGCTACGATTGGCAACCTCTAACCTAAAACCAGACATAGATGCGCTATCCAAAGTAGGACAGCATCATCCATCACATTAACATTAATATTTTGTATGTCTAATTTTACAATGCAAAATAAATATCATAAACAAGTGGATATTCTAAATCTAATTACTTAATACTTGTATAATAATGATACTTAATCAATCGATAAATTACAAAAATCTAAACGAGTTTTCGATGGTATCCCATCTGGCCCGCAATCTTATGCAATTTGTCTATTTTGGCCCGTTGACTGGAAAGTTTGCCGACCCCTGCTGTATAGTTACAAAAATATGGGGTTTAGGGTCGGGAACTTTTTGAACGCCCGTTCTACATTTGATTAGCTTAAAATTGATTTTGTTTTGTGCTGTTTAGAATATTTCACGATTTTCAGTACGCTACGGATGCATTAACACAAATAAGTTAAAATAGGAGCGCTGCACTAGTTCGAATTTGGACAGTAATTTCAGTTAGTTGGCGTTAGCTGGAGAAAGATTTTCGCAGACAATCGTTGTTTACACCAAAAGGTAGAATCTTTGTTTATTTTGAAAGAATTTAATGAGCCTAAACAAATAGTTAAATTTTTTATGAATGTATCAATAATGAAGCTAATTGGTAAATATTTCAAGGCACTTTTCTATTGGAGGTCGACAGACGGGACACGATTGTCCAAGTTCTTGATTTGTTTGCAACATTCCATACAGCACTGGGCATGTTTACAAGGTAGAAAGATCCAAGTGGATGTTCATGAGTTTAGACAAACAACACATTTCTGGTGGTTATTATCTCATCATTAAAATGATCTGTTTCTGAATCTTCCGAACAGTTAGAGAATTCCACTTCCCCTTGTGGATCGCGAATATTTCGAATGGTCTGACTTACTGCATCTAATATTCCCACGGGGTATAGCACCCGGATTGAAATTTTTGTTTACAACGACTATGGTGATCATCAGTTAGAATGTTTGTCTTTTTTCGGTCTTGTTAAATCCTTATCCAGGGACAGCCTCCCAAATTCGTTATCTGTATCCATTATTATTTCATTAATATGGGTCATAAAACTCCTTATTCTGGGATGATAAGCCCTAATTCTATCCTCAAGCCTTGTGTTGTAAGATTCAGCTCCATTATTTGTCGTATTTTTGAGTCAAAAATAGAAAACTATTCTGGGTTGACATAGGTTATTCAACTCTTTTTGAAGTATTTGTTTAGTTTCTCCAATTTCATTGCTTCAGTAGATATATGATAGTCGCAGCAAATTGAGTAGTGTGTAGATTGGATGGATGAGACTAGCTGGAAGAAACGGAATGCTCATTAATTGACGTATATATTTTGCAACTTTTGTATCTATAAAACTCTCTGTAAGTCCCAGTTTCTGAGTTTTACACCATATTCTCTGCGTAAAATGAAACCAACATCCAAACAGTTATATATTTGGAGAGTTTCAGAGCCTAAGAGGAGCAGCTTCCCAATCGGACATGGATGTAGTGGGTTAAAGTTCGAGTAGAAGCTGATGTATGTGAATTAGTATTGCTTTATATAGTTCCTCATTCTTACTAGTCATTAGACAGTGTATGCCCAGTAGAGCATGTCGATCAACAGTCAAAAATATAGTCAAAAGCTAGGAAAATGACTTGAACGGTATAAAATGTTCCATCAAACTAGATGTTGGTTATTTGAGGTAAAATGTTCGGATATTATCTGAGAAAAATATAATATCCGTGTGGTCATTGATAAAGACAGTGTATATATAAAACGCTCCATATGTTGAATTTGGCACATATCAGAAATTTCTGCAGGAAATGTTGGAATCTTTGTTTGCAATTCTCTCCTCGAACGATAAATTGAGGATTCGCATTCAGTAAACGACACATGAAGCGCTGCAGCATCTTCACAAGTTACGTCATCGAAAATTTCTCTAAGGTTATCCTGCGAGTTTCGTGCACGATTCTTACATTTGGATTTAAATTCATAGCTGTCAGACTGACATTTTATGATGCCATGATTATGGTGTATGGCAGGAGTGATTAGATTTGAAACTAGATTTAGTTTCGTAGTAGCTTTACGGCCATTTCTGAAAAGAACACATCTTGGATAAACATTATTTTATCTTACTTTAGACTTGTAATATTTGTGATCATCTGAAATTCAAAAATCCTTCAATTCTGGCGTCGATAATCTGCCAATTTGTATTCCATGGAGTTGTTTTAAATTTATATTATTATGTTTTGTTTATACTAATCGACGAAACATCGTAGCTGGGCTAAGACCTCAAGGTATTGCGAAATGATATCCGATATGACCTTAAGAATACGTACAAATTTCAATGGAATAACAATAGTATATATTTCACAGCTACGAGTAATGCGAATGAAAACCACAAAATTACTGTCGAACTAACGCCAACTGTCTGAAATTACTGTCGAACAACAGTAACTGTCCAAATTCGAACTAAGGCAGGCGCTCCGTTAAAATCTCACGGTTAAAGACTATCCCTGGTCCAATAATACTAATGAGTCGAAATCTCACGCAACAGTCCTCTAAGTTATACCAATTGATTTCAGCATTTAGTCGGCCCAGTCCGTCGTACATTTCATTATAAAACCTAAACCTTTAAGAATACTCTACAAATGTGCCAATTTCCTAATAAAAGTTTGATCTAAAGACTCCATTACTATCTCCCTCAGAGCCAATTCTTTGGGAACACTGATATAAATATAATTACAGAAGTCTAACCACTATTAACAAGTATGAAATATCAAACGAGTCCAGTTTGTTAAAATTCACAATGCAACCATAGTAGTTTATACAAAAGGATAAATGTACTATTCTCGTTTCCTTCTTTAGAACATGAGTTTAGAATATATTTCAACTGATAATACAAATTTATAGGAGAATTAAACAACAAAAATCTTTCGAGGATAAATTTACAGATGTTCATAAAATTGCTAGATAAAATCTTTGGAGAACATGTATAAGATATTATATCACATTTAATATTACATTGAAAAATACTACAATCTGAATCAGAGAGACAACTATCATTTGAATTCATGCCGGTCCAATTATCCAAATATGATTCAAAAAACGTTGCATCAGTATCAATGACCCTGACAATTGGATAAGAATTCACAAACTGTAGACCAAAATTAGACATTTGAACATCGCAAAGATGTAGAGGGCCAAAAGGAACATTATCCAGCTTGATTACTAAATCAAGAAAACCAATAGCAATACGAGCATGGAATTTCCAAGGAATATCTGCACCTATAGGGCTGCCTAAAATCCAAAGTAATCTAGTGTCCTTCATATACGTTGTAGCCCATAATAAACCACAATTTCCAAGGTAGTAAGGTGATACACCAGTGTCATTGAGGAAATAGGTTTTGAAACTCTCTTCTTGATATATAAAATATAGAAGCTGTCTTAGTTCAATTTCATTCAAAATTCCCCTTGGATAGATATCGAAGAGGGAAATAATATTATTCGATAAATGGAAGAGGAAGGGATTTAACAAACCAAAATACCGATCTTTAAGTAAGTGTTGAGTGAGAATAATTGCATTCAATTGACTAGTGGTTGAAGAAAATATTGAATCAGAATGGATTTGAGACTGGTGAGACTTTAAAATAATGTTAGCACCACTCCATATACCAAGTATAACATTTTCTTTGACACCATGCCCTAAGCAACTATGAAAATTGATATCGCCATTACAAAGAGGAATGCATAACGTACCAAAAGTTTTACCGGTGGAAAAATCATTACATAGTTCATTAATGAACAATCTACTATCGGAATTAGAACATGAAGTGAAGACAGGGGAAATAGATGCAAAAATATGCGAGGAAATAGGAAAATATCGAAATAAGTACACAGTCTTGATGATATAAAGGAAAATGAGTGGAAATAAAAATATATACCAACGAAAGCGAAGAGAATAACACAATAAACGATAAAGACGGAGATTCATGGAAAACATGGATCTAAATATTTAAGATAAATAGTAAAATTGATAGCCGACAAACTGATAGTGAAGCTAGGCTCGGGGTTACATCAGTAAAACTTTAGTATCTTACCCAATCACGATTTAAGACGAATTAATACAACAACACTTGTCTCCAGGGTACAATTACAGAATTTTATAGACCTACACCCCAGGGGTGGATTCAAGCTCCACTATATTTACCTGAATTGCTCGAAATTGCATAATTACCCTTGACTTTAATTCCCTCATGTATATTTCCGATAATTATGTGGTTAGCTAGAAAACTGGGTAGAAAATGATGATAATTCAATATTCTCAAGATTATTGCTTTACTATAAAATACTTTAAACTCTAGTTGAACAAATTAGTTGTAAATTACCTCGGCTTCTCGATCGGCCAAAATAAATTATAGTGCTATGGCAACAGTAATCTCTATGGCTCCGGTACGATTCCGCCGCCTATGGACTTTGCATGGCTCTCTTATGTGCTCGTGCCTAGGGCGACTGCCAGGAGTAGCGGAATAGGAGGGGGCTGCGCCCCCCAATAAATATTTAGAGAAGGTGAGCCACTCCACTTTTATTATACTTACAATCACTGAATCGCCCCCTTTCATGAACTACCGACGCCATTGAATGGTGTAAAATGCAAGCTTCAAGTTTTAATTGGAAATTGATCTCATTGTGCAATATAATAGGATAATTAAACATAGACAAAGAATCCAACTATTAAGGAATTGACTAAAAAGGATAATTTGATTTTTACTCCTGTGTATGGTTACCTGAACAATGATATATATACAGTATGTCCAATAATTATTGCAACACTAGGGAGATTTCTTAGCGTAACCCAGAAACAATAAATATGAAAGTATATGATCTAATTTTATGTCTACTTGTTGAGAATACACTAAAGATTAATATTTGATCTTATTTCCATCGTTTTCCACGACCATCTGACATCTACGCTTCATAGACTTCCAATAGGGTTCCAAAAATTCGGGTGTGAGAGAATCCCAAATTGTTTGGATACACTTTTCAAGCTCAGCTAGTGATTTGGCATGTTGTTTTACAACTTGATTTTTCAACCAGCCGAATAGATTTTCTATCGGATTAAGGTCTGGTGATTGACTGGGCCATTGAAATACATTATTTGGCATTTTTTCTGAGATCCATTGTTGGGCTAATTTTGAACGGTGCTTTGGATCATTATCCTGAACGAGAAACCATCTATTTCCGTGGAAAGCCTCAGCCTGCGAAAGAAGATGCCATTCAAGGATCTTAACAAAGAATTGTGCATCCAAATTCTGACGAAATATGCACAATGGGAAGGTACCGAAAGACGAAAATGCAGCCCATATGTGTATTTTCGGTGAGTGTTTGGTAGTTTTTTGTGATCGTTTTTTTTCCAGATTTTGTCCACATTCGAACCTTCCCACGATTAAGCCAGAAAGAGGCTTCATCTGCAAACACAGCTCTACACCACAGTTTAAATTTGTTTTTCTGTGCCCATTCAATTCTGAAGAGACGATTTTTTTCAGATAGCAATGGAATCTGGACAGGAAATGGCTTAGAGTATTTCAGTTTCTGAAGAGTAAGATGGACTGTACTTTTACTGACAGTCAGTTTCTTTGTTTTAGTTATCCTGGTTGTAAGTTTACGTACACTAGTCTCTGGATCCGATTTGATGAACTGAGTAGCTGTATATTTTATTGAATTGCCGAGTAAATTTGGTCTACCACCGCCTCTTTTGTGTTTAAGGGTCATATTTGTTTGGAGCCTTTTTTTAACCCTGTAAACTGTCCCTCGATCAACATCTAAAATGCGTGAGATTTCAGTAGGTGTATGTTTATCGCCAATCAATAGAGTTTTGATCTTTTCTCTCATCACCTCTTGAGCCATATCAACGCTAAATGCTAAATTATTCAGCTATAAGGTAAGAGAATTTTCTAATTTATGATGAAAGGTACTAAATGATGACGTCATCGTAAATAATGACGTCATCCTCATTAGCAAAAAATATAATCCCATTGTGTTTACTCAGATTTATCTTCAAATAGATACCAATTAACTTTCTATATTAGTACAGTAACTACTACTTATCAACTAGAACTATAGCAGTGGTTGAAATAGAAATAATGATGTGTTGCAATAATTATTGGACATACTGTAGATGACGCCATTCTAATTTGAGATTCTTCAAACTACGTAGTTTTAAAATTTGAAATGTCATCGAAGAAATCTTGTGTTGTACGGCATCCTGCGCAACAAACATTCGGCAACTTTTCCAGAATAAGCCGAAATGATGGATTTGTTTCATCTATTGATACAGCATTGGATCAAAGAATATATATTTCCTCTGAAATTGTCATACTAATCCTTCTTCTTCAAGTGTAGATGAAAAAGAAAATCCTCTGGGGTTAAACTGTGAAAACATATGTTGCTCGTTAGAAAGTGATGGGTCTTTACAGGATTTTAACGCAAGTAATTTCCTAGCATGTAGGAAAAAGGCTGTCGATGGTTCTACAGTCTGGATAAGAACATTCCAAGACATTGACTTGATCGATGCAATCGGCTCATCTATTGCATTTACAATAAAAAGGCATTTGCTTTGTCTGCAAACGAACTATACATTTGAAACTAATCTATATTTAGAAAAAGGTGAAATGGCATTCATATATATGGGAGTTTCCAATTGGAAGGAATAGAAAGTCAAGAAACATGAACAAAGTCAGTTCACAACCTGTGTGCAGAAATTTAAAAGCATATCTTCAGTTTCAATATGTGAACAACTTGCAGCTATTGATGTTAGTCAAAATGAACAGCATTATAGAGGACTACTGACCCAGATAGATTCAATAAAGTATACATGTCGCCAAGGGTTCCCTCTGGGAAATAAAGAAGAACTGAAGGAAATTTAAATTAACTATTGAAACTTAGAGCTGGAGATAATCATCATATAAAGAATTGGCTATATTCAGGAAAGTATATGAGTCAAGATATAATATCTGGGATAATAGAAATAATGGCTAGGCATATTGTAACTCCCATCCTAGGAAGAATAGGTGAAAATTAGTATTTCTGTTATTGCTGATGGAACACGTGATAGCTCTGGGATTGAACAGTTCTCTATTTGTGTTCGAACGGTTAATAATGATTTCAGCATTAATAAAGACTCTTTAGGACTATATGCACTTCCAGAAATTCTTCAACTGTGAAGTTTGATGTGATATGTGATATTCTCGTAAGAGATGGAATAGATAAGAATATATGCCGAGGACAATCATATGATGGCGCGTCGCAACGCCTGGGCATATTTCTGAAGTGGCCACTCGTTATAAATCGGTTGTTGAGGAAGCAATTTTCGTTATTTGTTATTCTCAAAAGCTGAATTTGGTTTTATTTGATCTTGTAAAGAATGTAAGAATTATATCAGAAGCTCAGGATTTTGTCAAAGAAATATACAATTTCATATTGCTAGCACCAAAGAGATTGATCACCTGCCAAAAAATTCAGACCTGCTGATCTTCGACGAAGACAATAAATGGACACAGTTTGAATCCCTGAAAAGCTTTGTCCAACTAGATTTACCTGTAGAAGTGCATACCGTACAATTTTCACAAATTACAAACCCCTAATAGCTGTCCTAGAATCATCAAGTTTTGAGAGAGGGAAACTGGAACAAAATCATTAGCTCTGCTTGACAAACTATCAAGTTTCAATAACATGTTAGCAATTATTCTTGCGGAAAAATTCTCTATCACATCGAGCATGTGGCAATTATTTTACAAAATTAAAATCTGAATGCAGAAACCGCTGCAACATGCATTAAAAGTATCTTGCTGTATTTGGAAGCCCAAAGGACAGATCCGAAATATGAAGACAAATTTTCCTTATGTGAAATAGAAATCGAAAAATTACGTTGTTATCCGCCATCAATACCTCGTTCTTTAGCAGGATTATTTCCTCACATTTACATCCTATAAGTACTTCAAGATGCAATACTTTGAGGTATTAGTTACTTTGATATCGTCTATCATTCAAATGTTTAACAAACAAGCTATGGAAAAGTTAACATCTATTCAAACAACTCTGATCTCTACTGGAAATGGTTGTTTAGATGAAATAGAAATCGAGAAGATAAAGAATACATGCCATAAAGACATTAATATACAAAAAATTAGTTGCAGAAATATAATTATTCAAACATTCAAGAGCATATCTGAAGGAAGGAGAAGGTACAACACTGCAAATAACAAAAATTTCAACTGCTATCGGAATAATGAACAAGATACCTGGAAGTCAAATGATGTTCAGCGAAATTTATAAATTATTGAAACTCTATTTAGTAATACCCATGACAAGTTACACGTCTCAAAGGTCATACTCAGCTTTGAAAGCAATAAAGAATTAGCAAAGAGCAACAATGAGACAAAAACAATTGAATAATTTGTTAACAATATATATATATATGAAATGTCCCAATATTCACAGATGTTGGGACATTTAATGGCTAAAAATTGTCCCATTACCTACAGATGTTGGGACATTTAATTGATATAAACTGTTCCATTACCTACAGATGTTGGGACATTTAATTGACATAAACTGTCCCTTTGTCTACAGATGTTGGGACATTTAATGGATATAAACTGTCCCTTTATCTACAGATGTTGGGACATTTAGTGGATATAAATTGTCCCTTTATCTACAGATGTTGGGACAATTAATGGATATAAACTGTCCCATTATCTACAGAAGTGGGAACACTTTATAGGTAAAAAGTTGTATATCAGTGCTATCACTCTCCCCTCAAATAGCTCCTCCGAAATGATATGATGATCTTTGAATAGAATAGATCTGTGATCGAAAGACGCTGACTGAGTTTTTGAGCATCTGTTCAAGATGAGATGGCAACCTCAAACATACGAGCTCGGAAAATCAAAGCGATAGTACATCTTTCATGATCTGGTACTTTGGAGTTCGTGTGTGCCATGTCATATTCTCGTTTTCTACTTTAAACCATTCGTTACGAGTGCAACAGACATCTTCAATGGAAGAAAGGCCCGTCTTGAACCCACTCCTTCCCGAAGTGTACTTGGATATCATCATACGTCTCACGTGAGCTTGTTTGCAATGATTATTTTCTTCTTCCTTTTCTTATTGCTCGCATTCAAGGAGTTTTGAAGACGTTTCACGGGTGAGTGGGAGGCCATATTAGGTAGAAATAGCTTGAGAAAGAAAATGATGTCACATTCACTCTAGCTCAGGGGTTTTCAACCAGTGGGTCGTGGAAGGTAGGAATTTTTACTGAATTTCAGTGATTCTATTACTATTAATTTGTGGTTAGTGTCGCATTGCGTAATTAGAAACCCTATTGTCATTATATGACATCATTGTATTGATTATGAAATAACATAGAAGAAATAGAATCTTGAAGGAATACATACAATTCGTGACATGTCACGAATTGTAATGTCACAAATTATAATGGCACGAATTGTAGGCCACGAATTGTAATGTCACGAATTGTATGTATTCCAATATTGAAGTGTAACATTTTATTAAATAACCTATGAAGTCCAGGCTTGTATGTACAACAAAGAATTATATAGAGACATTTCTAGGCCTTTCAACTTTAACAAGTCTTTCTAATCGTATTTTTACTTAAATGGCAACTAAACGTGCTCCGAAGCGTGCTTACTTAGATGATTATCTGAAATTTGGATTTACAAGTATAGTAATTGAAGGTATTGAAAAACCACAATGCGTGATATGTCTGAAAGTATTATCTGCAGAGTCTATGAAGCCGTTTGAGCTTAAAAGACATTTTGAGAAAGAACATTCAACATATAATGACCGAAATGTTTCTTTCTTCCAAAGACAATCTCAATCTGTCAAGAAATCTAGACTTGATACGACAGGACAGACAGCTATTACTATAAGAGCCGAAGTTGAAGCATCATATGTTGTGTCCACTATTGGTGAAGAGCTAGTTTTGCCCTGCACGAAAGACATTGTGTGCATAATGATTGGAGCAGATGTAGTAAAAAAACTAAGTTCGCTGTCAATTTCAGATAACAATGTTCAGCGCAGAATTCAGGAAATGTCAGAGGATATTAAGAACCAAGTTGTGGAGCAAATCAAACAGTCACCCATCTTTGTTTTGCAATTAGATGAGCCAACTGATGTTTCTTCTTGTGCTCAGCTGATGATATATGTACGTTACATCCACGATTCTAACTTCAAAGAAGAGTTCCTGTTTTGTCGGCCACTTGATTCTCAAACACGTGGAATTGATGTTTTCAACAAAGTAGATACCTTTTTTTGTAAAAGAAGGTCTCGATTGGAAAAAAGTTGGGCTGTTTGCACAGATGGCGCTCCTTCTATGTTGGGAAGCCATTCTGGGTTCCAGACACGCGTTAGACAGTTTGTCCCAGATGTGATAACAAATCACTGTATGATTGACCGAGAAGCCCTTGCAGCGAAGACTTTGCTAGCCTCGCTAAATGTTATCTTGCAGGAGGTATTTAAAATAGTCAATTTCGTTAAAAGTAGCGCAGTCAACACTCGTCTCTTCAGAAATCTTTGTTTAGACATGGATGCTGCGCATATGAATCTGTTATATCACACTGAAGTTAGATAGCTTTCAAAGGGCAATGTTTTGAAAAGTGTTCTAGACCTCAAGGAAGAAACAACAGAATTTTTAAAACTCCAAAAGCGGACACATTGGCATGATTTATTCGAAAATCACGAATGGATTACTAGACTTTGTTATCTTTGCGATATTTTTGAAAGACTTAATACTCTGAATCTCTCATTGCAAGGTAAAGATAGTAATATTATCGATTTTGTAGACAAGCTTTCTGCCTTTCAAGCAATGCTTGACCTCTGGAGAAACAAGATAAATAGTGGTAGGATTACAATGTTTGCTCATCTCTGTAGCTATGTTGAAGATTGCGAAATTAGTATCAGCGAAGCTTTGCAAAATGACATTGCAACGCATTTGCAATCACTTAAAGATGAATTCTCTAGATACTTTCCAGAAACAACAAAATCCAAATTTAATCTTGTTCGAAATCCTTTTCTGGCCAAAATAGATGACCGCATTCCTGATAATCACGATGCAGCAAGGAGGATTTCATCAAACTTGTAAACGATTCAGGAGCACAAACACTATTTTCAAGAGTTGATTTGCCATCTTTTTGGAGTTCTGTGCTTGGAAGCTATCCAATAGTATCACAGATTGCCCTGAAGTTACTCATGCCATTCCCATCAACTTATTTGTGTGAAGTGGTGTTTTCTAGCATGCTAGTAATCAAAACTAAGGCTAGAAATAGACTTGATGTCGAACCAGATCTACGCTGCTGCTTAGCAATAACACAATCTAGAATTCAAAAGCTAGTTGATGAAAAACAACAAAAATCACATTAAATAATCATGTGTGATAATTATTGGTATTGTAGATGTAGTAAATTTAGATTAGAATAATATATACGAGTTAAGTACATACATTTTGAAATTTACGTTTTGGTTATGCCTTCATCGGGTGGGGTGCGAACGCTTTAAAAAGTTGGAAAATGGGTCGTGGTCAGAAAAAGGTTGAAAACCCCTGCTCTAGGTGTAAACTGGATAATTAACTGAAGGCAAATATATATAGAATGGCAAGCAAAATGTTTAACCAAATGTGTGTAGCGAGGTAGCTGGTCAATGGAGGAAAATGCATTGTGTAAATCTGTATTAGTAGGAAATGGTGTCTGAAACATAGTTAAGAATTAGCATGGGACTGTGTTCACTATAACTATTTATGATTTGATTCATTCGAATAGTTTGTGTAATCAAGGGTTCTATTTATCATACCTCTCACCACAAATCTACTCATAGTTATGGTCATTTCATTGCTCCTCTCAGCTCTGACTTATGCATTCAGACTCATTACACAGTGATGTATTATAGCATTATACACTACTCTATCAAAAGTATTCGTGCCCCACTGAATATCCCTGTCTGATTGTGCTATTTATAGAGTAAATGTACAAGTTGGAAACCAAGATAGGAATTCAAATATCCAGGTATCAAAAGTTTTGTATGCACATAGTGCATATGTTTACACAGTTAAACAAATCCTTTTTCATTTGTTACACTGATTCACAGCAGATGATTTTTGATCGGTTGTCTTTGGCCTTGTGGACAAGTTCGAATCTTGAACAATGGTTTACACAATCAACGGAATTCTGAAAAGTGAATTTCCAAGTAGATCATGAACAGTTTAATAAAGAAAGTTTTGATACTCTACACTTGGCTCGTACATGTTTACTGATAACTAAAAATATCACCGTGCACCTATGGTAAGAATCAACAGGTTTACATCAAATTTGATTTGGGGTTTCAAAACAATCTTGCTCACAAGCTTTCGTTAGTTTCACGAATCTCAACATATAGATACTTAAAGGCTTGCTAGGTAATCTTATTATTACGTAATCGTAAATATTGCACAATTAATTTCATTTGCGTATAGCCTGAAGTATATACAGAAATTATGGATCTTTTCAATCTGATATTTTAGATGATGTTAATGGAATACTGATGTATTGTTCGGTTGTTATGGAAACAACTGGTTGGTTTTAACCTGACCACCTTTTCAGCTACTCTGGATTAAATGGACTTGCTTTTCTTGTCTCAACCTGATCACTGTATGTTTGGTCACTACGAGCTTGATAAAAGCAAAGTAGTTTACTACGAGGGGCAATCAATAAGTTTTGAGCCTGACTATGTTGCGAGCTCTTATATAAGTAAATCATTACTTGTTTCGAATAAACATGGGATGAATATACTTCACTGAAAATCTTGTAACTTTATCTTGTATACTTTTCAGATTGCATTGTTTTATAATCCTTGGATTCTTTAGTTACCAAATCCTCAATACAGTTGTCAAGGCGTGATATTCGTGCGATAGTACTTTTTCAGTTCCAACTTTGGGAAACAATAAAAGAATGTCACGAAAATTTCTGTACCAGCCTTTCCAAATAACAAGGTATCAGCGCACAGTGTGGCAATATGGGGAAATAGGCATATTTTAACAAACATATTTCAATGCATTTTTCGAATTCTATTAGTACGAAAATATCATTGGCAGCATTAAAAGCAGTTAGGAATCCTAACTACGCACAACTTTGTTATGTGTTTCTGATAATAGATATATATACAGTCAAGGGACAAAAGTATTCGACCACACAAATATATTGTCATAAATTGTATACTCTTTCCCGCTCCTATATATTGTGTAGTCTATATTCGTAGCTGCAATCTAGTAATTTCCATAGAATAACGTATGTTTTTCAAGAATTTCAAAAATATATTTTCGATTTACACTTTCTGAAGGTGTTAATTATGAATAATTATTAGATAATTATTGATAATCAAATATGTGGTAATTCAAAGCCTATTAAGAATCTATAATTTCTGACTTGATATTTGAATTCTACGTAGGCGAGTTACCCCAGATTGAAATTTCCAATCGAATTGAACAACTTTTACTAAAGTTATAGAAGAATTTCAATTTGTCCCACTTGTGCCACTCTTTGAAAAAGTGGCACAGGTGGCAGGAAAAAGCGGCACTACAAGGAAATCAACTAGGGTTAGGAGGAATAAGTCAAAGTACTATTTTCGAATGATATGACTATGCTAACCCTTGAATTACAAAATAACTCCTTGGTAGCGGCCACTTGTGCCACCTTGGGCAAAAGGTGGCACAAATGGCACAAATTGGAATTCTTCTATAACTTTGGTAAAAGCTGTTCAATTCGATTGGAAATTTCAATCTGGGGTAACTCGCCTACGTAGAATTCAAATATCAAGTCAAAAATTATAGATTCTTAATAGGCTTTGAATTACCACATATTTGATTATCAATAATTATCTAATAATTATTGACAATTAACACCTTCAAAAAGTGTAAATCGAAAATATTTTTTTGAAATTCTTGAAAAACATATGTTATTCTATGGAAATTACTAGATTGCAGCTACGAATATAGACTACACAATATATAGGAGCGGGAAAGAGTATACAATTTATGACTATATTTGTGTGGTCGAATACTTTTGTCCCTTGACTGTATGTTCAAACCGCAAATTCCTATGCCCTAATGTATGTAATCATAATTGATGTAAATACTAAATATAAGAGTGAAAAACATCTTATAATAAATCTATATTATAACAACAATTTAATCATTGATAGGTTAGTCTAGATATTCATTTGTACTTTTTCCGGGTGTCTAGTTTGGCCCTCCCAAAGTTATAATATGGAATTTTTCTCATTGATTGAAGTGTAGCATCTCTTGTTTGACAAAATTTGACAAAACGTTGTTAATATATACGTAATGTTGCTATATTTAGTCAACTATTTAATCAATTTCCAGGCTTGTGAAAAGCTGCCCAAAAATTTATCACGTCATTCATTGTCCAGATCGGACAAAAATCCGAAAAATATATTTTTACACGATTTAAATTTTTTCAGTAAAATTCTATATTTTGCTGGTTATTAGTTATTCCAATACCCTACAATCACATATCAAAATGTTTCTATGTTAAAGTAGCCTTTTTGCGGATCATGTCTGTACTAATCACGAATAATGAGGCATATGATTTGTATATTTCGAATGGAAGAAGTGTTACAGTCTCTGTTAGGAAGCTTATTGAGAACAACCATTTATCCGATGAAGAAACTGCTACTCTCGATTTAAAATTTAAATCACTTCTAACATCCAGAGAGGCTTACCGCAGGAAGGATCTTGAAACATGGGCAACATGATTTTCCACTCTACTCATCTAACAATATCCAATCCAAGAAAGAGAATATCGCTTGATCCTGAATTTTCTTTAGTCACTGATTCTGAAAATCGAAACTTTTCAGAACAGATTGTAACTGAATCCCGGAAGCATATTCTCGAATGTCACATGAAGACTTCCAGATCAAGACTTGGTGTTCTTTTAGAGCATGTGGACTTTTTAGCAGAGAGAGAAAAGATTGAGCCTAAACAACTACTCGCTCTAGCTTTAGAATCAGTCTAAAATAAATCCTATTACCGTGATACTTCAGACATGTGCAGAGAAATAATTGATAGGGGTTCTTTTAGCGGTGTATTGAACAAAGTACAAATCTCTAAATGTGCTTACATATTGGACAGTTTAGAAATTGGGGCGAGTAAATACACGAATCTGAAAAGAATTCTCAAAGTTGATGTCAAGCTTCCTTCCTACAAGCTTGTCTCGCAATATCGTAGGGAAATAAGCCTAACATATGAAATGGAAATAGTTAGAGACCCCGAAGCATTGTCAATTGGTACTTGCGTCTCTTATCATTCCATCCTTAGTCTGACCATTCAACGCTTGCTTTCAACATTAGACCCAGTTCCTGATTCACACTACCCACTCAAAATTAAGATATCTGATGGATTGGATGGCTCCGGTTGTCATCAAACCTATAACCAACAAAGCAACAATTCTGTATTAAACACAAAAACTTTCATTTTGTCCGGACTCAAAGTAACACCAATTACAGACACACTTGGAAATGACGTGTTCTATAACAGCTCACCCAACTCTCCGTTCTTCTTTAGGCCAGTAGCACTGATAGCTTTGAAAGAAGATTATTCTAGTATAAAGCTTATCATAAATACAATAGCCAATCCTCAAACAAACCATTTCATAAAGGATGGGTTATCTCTTATTGGAGGCCATGCACAAGTCGAGATAGTTTGTTCCCTTTTTGATACCAAGATGGCAGGAATGCTGGATGGAGCTGGTGGGGCTTCTTGTCATCGGTGTACTGCAACGGATAGCCAAATTAAAAGTTTAGAATGGGCCGATTCTGGTTTCCCTATTAACAGATTCATTAGCGACGCTCGGCAACTTTTTGAAGAGGTTGAGGAAGAAGATTACTAGAAACTCCCATCAAATCAACATGTTGGTATCATGCATCAACCAACTTTTAACATCGATATTATAGCTGCGTCTCTTTTGCATGCTTACCTTTGTGTATTCAGGTGGTTCATGCTGTTGATATACCATCTTGATGCAGGACACAGGTATGGGCGCCATCAAACTCGAAAGTAAATTCTTCCATGAGACGGGTTCGAGCTATACTCCAGGAAAGATGTAACTTCAGTGTCGATATCCCTTCAAGCCAGGACGGCACTTCAACCACTGGTAACATTGCGCGAGACTGCTTTTTAAGTAAGAGAGACTTTTTGATGTGGGCTACTTCTTCCATTAATCCTTCAGATAAAATATCATTAGAGAGATTCAGACGAATCTATCTGTTTTGTTAAGACTCCTCAACAGTGGTGACTTGATTAACTGTGACAAAATGCAAGAATTGTGCAAAGAAACGTATGAATATATTTTAGTTGAGTACCCATGGGCAAGCAACACTCCATCTTTGCACAAGTTACTTGCCCATTCGTTTCAGTTAATAGGTGCTTACAATAATGGTAAGGGATTACAGAATCCCTCGGAGGAATGTTTAGAATCCTGCAATAAATTTGTAAGGCGGTATCGGGAGAATCTTGCAAGAAAAACTTCTTTCACAAATAATGTTAGAGATATTTTAGTCAGGTTGTTATGTTGTAGTGACCCCATCTTAGTACAGAATCGTTTGATGCACGCAAAGAAGAAAAGAGACGTTGCAAATAGCCTCCAAGTGATATTTTATAATAGTATACTATCAGATGATTTATGATAATAAGTATATCCAATAGTCATACATAATTAAGGGTCTTTAAATTGTACATTATCAAATAGCAGAATAGAGACCATGACATGCATGTATCATCAACTTCACCATCTCCTCACTAATGAACCACAAGTGTTAAAAATTAGAAAATGTCAGTAATTACGTCATAACTATGTTTATAGTCGTGCTACTAAAAAATCATTAGTATTTTTGAAATCTACAGTGTCGATTTAGTATATGTAAGTATAATTGGGGTGATAATACAGATTCATTTACCTATTTCCCCATTATGGCCATTTTGCCACACTGTGTAGCTTCGTATTCTTCTGCTAACATCTTTTTTAGCTTGGAGAAGGGATTCAATATAAAATGCCTGAAACAGGGCTATTATAAAATTTCTTTGGAGGAAAAGTAGTAAGAAACCCACTTGACGAAGCTGCGTAAACCGATAGAAAATGTATATACGTATATTACCATATTATTTACAATAGGAGTAAGAAAATGTAACCAATAAGTCAGTGTTAAAATTCAAACTAGCACAATGCCGATGATGCATTAATATAGTTGAGTTAAAATCTCACGTGAAAGGCTATCCCTGGTCCAATAATACTAATGAGTTAAAATCTCACGCAACAGAACTATTTCTAGAAAATAGTTCTGCTGCATTTACATACATAGCTTATGGCTTCCCATAGACGTAACATGCGAAAAATTGCCCGAAATTTCTTAGATATGGTCAAATATTTAGATAAGTCTCTATATGTAATCCTATATAGATTTCAAGCATTAAGTTAGTGTGTTTCTGCAAAGTATACTTCATGCCCATCCTTACTGCCTCTTTTGGAGATAATTGAGATATAATTTGCATAATTAGTGCATTATCTCTGCGTTAAAATGTCACCTCGGAAATGAAAAATTCTAAATTGGTGGTTTCTGATGATATCTTAGCACATATCTAGCTTCGAGAAATCGTTCTAGATGTTGCATGTAGACTCACCAAATTTTCAACTTTAACTTACTTACCGAGTAACTCTACAGGCCAAAATTGAATTTCTTCGATTTAATTTTAGGCCATCAATTAGGATTGGAAACAAATTAAACTAGCTTCGATATTATACGTAATTCCTTTTCATGGATAGAAAAAATATATTAATATAATTTGACATTTCGATTAGTATACACAAATACCAGATTCATGACTGTATAATATCACTTTTAATGAATTCATTAACTTTAAATAAGCTAAGCCCTTTTTACGAATTGCTCTAGATTGAGTTGGAAAGTGTGGAAATGTGCCGAATAGTCAATTACACATTAGAGCCATAACCTACTATGTAACTGATCTGCCATGTGGTAATAATTCTGTGACAGAAACAATGCATTCCTAAGAAATTTATTACTTATTTTTAGACACAGCATTATTTCAAGAAAACAATGCAACGTGCATAAACCAAAACTTCAATAATCCGATGGTTTTTCTGATCCGAAATAGCTTCCGATTATACAAATTCATCTATAAAATCCAACAATTTGCTGAAACGTCAAAAGATTTCATGTTCCAACGCGTGTCTGTTTGTGCAGGTTCTACTTTATCCCCAAAACATATTTTGTCGTAAGCATTTATCTGGCAAAATTTGGCATTGATTAAGACATAAAAATTTTCCGGTTAGCAAATTATCAAATTATACACATGAATTTTTATAGCTGTAAGCTATTTCAGATCAGAAACACTGTCGGATTATACAGGTGTTTGTGTATACAGGTTCTACTATATCTTATTGAATCAAAAATTTTATGATATGGTGTTCTTATTATTGTTTCTAGTGGGACCATCGGACCTTATGATAGTGATTCTTTATATAGAAACAGGTGAAAATGATAGGTTATTCAATCAACGAATTTTATGAATACCCAACTTCCCATACTCTTGTATAGCTGCTTTGAGAGGGGAAGAGTGTGGCAAATGTCAATATGGAAATAAGTATGATCATAACCTATGGTGTGATAAGGTATCTAAATCAAAGCTAACAAATACACATTTAGTGTATAGAAACACAAAATTCAAGGTAATATGAGTGAATATTCATTTTTCTCTACCGAAGGGTGTCAAAGTGACATTAATCAATAGATCCAAGGCAATGTTTCTCAACCTTTTCGAACTATTTCACACTAGTTATTTATATATACATATCAAGGCACATAAAGAAAGGCATTAAGGGTCGATTGAACATAAGTAAAATCGTTGTGTCGTGATTTGTAAGAGTTATACCTAATATATGTGGATAATGATGTTAAGCATAAATTGAATGCATTTTAAACAAATATAATAATGTTGTTGGCAGATTTATCAAAGTTCTGAGTAACACTATTGTGCCGCTGTACTCGGCACATTGATTGAGAAGCACTGCTCTTAGTACATTCTAAACATACTGAATGATTATGAGATCATCCATCAAATTTTCTGAGCACATTGGCAATATTTGTCACGAACGGGCGAAATTGGGGAAATATTCGATAAAGGCTTTGAAGCCAAGGAACTGTTCTGATAACCCACTTCCATAACAAATGGTACCTGAAATCAAAGTTAGTTGTGCACACGGCTGTGAAGTTAGTACCATATTCAACCAGGGCCAGTACAATCACTAATTTGTCCTACTTGTACTCATCAGATTTACCGGAAATTAATATCATTCGGTAGAGGAGTGTTGGACGTTTAATAAATGTAATTTTCTTGAATATTTTTTAGCTTTTACCTATCAATTTTGCCATGACGAGTATGCTCGCTTCTCTATTAAAAAAGACTACCTAAAAGTGAGAATTCGAATCCGAATTTTTGTGTATATATTTGTGACCCATGGACGTTTATGTAAATTAAATTTTATCCTAAAATTCCTAAAACTCGAGGAGATACAAGTATTCAAAGTTGAAGTCAGAATTATATTGGAAGGTGAGTATCATTTACAAAAGTAGAGTCAGTTCAAATTGATATTTGATATCCAAAATCGAACTCCAACTGTTATATTGTGATGACATTTGATAGCTGAGACATGAACGGTTACCACAATGTCACCATAATCGTAAATTCTGAGAGATACAGTCACAATGGTGTTCTAAAATGGCATAATTGTAGTGCTTTATGTATTTTCGAAATTTCAGTTTAGAATTAAATTTCAAAAATAATTCATTTCCAGAATCGCCTGGAAATTCACAGGCTCCTTCTTTTATATTTTATCATTCTATTTCCACTAATAACCAAGGGGTCGCTGTTACTTTTTTGATTAATATTACAAAATTAATATTTTGTGAGAATTATTTTCCACTAGCCATGTCATTATTCACATTGCCTAGTACAATATTAGACGTCCTCATTGGACTAATGAGCATAACTGTTATTTATCGCGTAAAGCATACATCTTATAACTCTTCTCTTACTTCTCATTTTATGTTGTTACAACAAACGAATATTGAAAGCGGACTATTGTGATATATCGAATATTCACAAGTCCAATCTTAATTCTACGTATGAATTATAATAAAATTATAACGAACAATGCGACTGTGAGGCTAGCGCAGTATTGAATACGTGTAACTTCAGCCACTATAAATCTATATTTATATAAAACAACTACTTGTTCTAACTCTTTTAGTATTTCGTCCAGTTAGTCATAACAGTTTCGCAATTGTTATGAAAAATTCTTATTTCAATCAATAAATGCATTGTTAAGTAATAATTATTGATTTAATTACAGTGCACTCCCGCTTACCGGGACACCTCGGGGATTTGGCCAGGGTGTCCCAGTAAGAGGGAGTATCCGCCACTCCAAATAACACATCACTATTGCAAGATCTAAACCAGCAAACATAGTAGTTAGCAAGTCTGAGCTGCGTAATATGTCTGCTCAACTATATATCATCGAAAATGAATCCTAATCCATCATATCCAAGATAATCTGAGGCGTCGGGGATTTGGGAGCGAAGGCAGATATCTTGGTCCGCACAAACTCGGATACCCTGCGACCACGCACGAGCTCTTCATAGGCATCGAGGTCCACCGATCCGTTCAGGATTCCCACACCACCTCGACCCGTAGCGTACAGCAGGAGAGTTTTGATGGCTTGCGCGGCCGAGGCATAGGACGGAACAGGTGTGGCCACTCATCCTCACAGTCGGTTTCTTGCGGATCCTCCTCCCTCACCTTGCCAACAGTCGTCATAGCCTCCTCCACCACCTGCATGATTGTCTTCGTAGGTGCAAAGACAATCCCGGCATCAGCAACCTCCATGCCCTGTAGCTCAAGCTCCTCCAATGTAACCTCTGGCATGCCAATTGGCTACTGGACCCTCGTTCCGCATGAACCCACATTTAGAGAAGCACCTAGAAATAGTCCTCAACTGTACTTGTTTCCAAGCCCTCGTGGCCCAGCATATCACGAGTACAATACTGATGATCTTGTAGGGATCTTCAGAGTTCTCGTTCTGGAACTTCTGCTTGAGTTAGTAAAGCACGTGATGGTAGAGGCTTTTTCTGTACAACAGCTTGAAAATCTGAATTGCCCGAGCATCGAGCGGTTGAGTACAGCTCGTTGTGTTTTTGGGGAAGAACACAACCTTGGTGTGCTTCAACGGGACGTTATCGGCAGCAGAATTATGCACACTGGCATTATCCATAAACAGCAGAACTTCCCTGTTTTGCTCCTTCTTCCCCACTTCTGTGTCAAACCACTACAGGAAGTCAGTGAATAGTTGGCCAGTCTTCCATGAAGATTTCTGTGCTCGATAGTGGACCGGAATCCTCTTCATATCCGCATCCTTCAGAGCCCTCGGCTTCTCGCTCTTCCCTATCAGGGTAGGTTTCATCTTTTCGCCGGACCATGAGCAGGTGAGGAGGAGGGTAACTCTGTCTTTGAACTTCTTTTTGCCATGGGCAGTGTCACCCTGGAACGTCAAAGATTTCTTCGAGCACGTCTTGAAAAATAGTCCAGTCTCATCAGTGTTATAAATGTCCTCCTCCTTGTAACCCATGATGATCTCCCTAAACTCATCCTTCCAGTTCTCCACAGTGAGGAGATTGACACCCTTGGCTTCTCCAGAAACAACCTTAGCCGAGATCCTGTGCCTGTCTTTCAGGCGAGATAGCCATCCTTCAGAGGCTTTGAAATCCTCCAGTCCGAGCTCGCGAGCCTTCTCCTCAGCCAATTGGTCTAGCATAGGACCGGTGAGCGCCTCACCTTGTTCACGCGCCAGTCTTAGAAATTCCAATACCACCTCCTCGATTTCTTTGTACTTAGCTTCCACTTTCATGCGCTTGCGTTTGGAGCCAAGCTTTAATGCAGCCTGCCGCACTTCATTCTTGTTCTTTTTTATCCTCTCAATAGAGCTCTTACCCACTTCGAAGTGCTCAGCCACCTTGCGATGACTACTACCAGGCTGCTCCAGCATGTCTAGAACTGCCTTGTGCTGCTCATACGTCAGTAGAGCGTACTTGGGTTGCGACTTATGGGCCATGAAAGTGAAACACTAAAACAGAGATCAGTACATACCAAAGATCTAGGGGAATTTGGTGTCCCGGTAAGCGAGATTCGTCTCGGTATGAGGGAAGCATTTATGTGGGATGGAACCAAATTTCCGGGAAGATGTCCGCTACGACGGTGTCCCGGTAAGCGGGAATGTACTGTAATCACTTTCGTTCAGAAGATGTCATCACTGAAATGGATATGTCTTAAACTGATGGCTCATTACCAATTTTTCGCGACTAATTCTACATAAGAGGGTTATACCCTGTCTTCTTCCCAGTTGTCACAAGTATCTTAGCTCACCAACCCCGAAGTCTGAACGTTTAGATCGTGGGAAGATCGAGAGTAAATTGGTTTTTCAAGCCTTAGAACAGAGCCTTGATCAACATATTGCTGAGGATACTAAGTTCGGTGTCAAATCATTAGGAGGGCTAAAATGTAAACTGGAAGAATTTGAACTACCTTCTTTTTGGGTAAAATCGTTTTCAGATGACACGTCTATCAACTTGCTAAAGCTTTCAAAAGACAAACATATACATACCAGCATATGTTTCAATGGATGGCTACTTAACACCTACATGCTTCTACCAAAACTTTCAAATCCCTCTCACAATACACAATCTTAGTGACATTCGAGAAATCGATACCTAAATCAGCGAGGTTTCTGCATACACAAAGCACCCTGTTGAACACTGTATTCGACATGCGGTTTGCCCTCATTTGAGCGAAATCCATTAAGCCAATTATTTCACAGTTAAATAAATTTTCAGGTCAGAAACTACTATTTCAATGACCTTAGCATCTGAATCTGTTATACAATGTTCACGATGAGGAGTTCTAGTTTGAATATCGCTGTTCCCCTGATCATTTATGCTATAGATGCAGCCATTGTAATTTCGAGTGCGACAAAACCATCGTTTCTTAGTAATGGCCGATACTAATATGTCAAATCTATAATAACATTTGAAAACTTGACGCTGGACACATTTTTGTTGTTTCGTACCGAGATGCCATTTGATGAAATAATTTTCTTTGACATGGACAAGCTCCCATTTATGCGAAATTGGTCTATGATACCTACATGTGTATTATTTTAACATTTTAACACCAAAAAGCATCCTTTTATCCGAGTCTCATTTTGGATACCTTTACACATTGTGATACGGATTCGCTCAAGTGGGGACCCCTTTTCTTACATAAGTGGGAGAATACTCCACTCTTCGACTACACAGAACGAAGCAGCCCATACAGTTCTAGCATTTATGATATCAAGGGTATGCAAAATGGTCTACAGTTGTACAACTCCTACTTTGCACAAAATCTTCTGCTGCTTAAATACTACCTATTTTACATGTAGTAATCAAGGATGCAAAAAGTTTTAATCTTCAAATTCAAGTTATTTGTACAGATAACTACCTTCTCAATGTGAATCTGTTTAAGTTACTATCCCCTATTTCTAATCACACGTTTAGCTGTCATTCATTCGTATCTTGGGAATATAGTTTAAAGGTAACATTTCAAGACCTTCGGAATCTCTTTAAACTTGAGCAAAAATTCTGTCGCTAAAACAGCCCACCGATTAACAGCCAAATCTTGCTGACTATCTAGCCTTGAAAGATGGAATGTCAATTTAGCACTTCGAATAATTGACAACTCAACCGCTGTAGCTTTAAGAGTCCATGCTTCTAAATATGGTCAAGTTTCAGGAACAGCTCAGTTCATTAACCTCATTTGTAAGGTATGGAAGATTAAGAGACCTAATAAAGGCATCTGTCTAAATGACAAGCTTTCTATGCCACTGCATAGTAATGACATTCGGTTTGTATTTCTTTCAGATGTTGCAAAATGGCTTAATGAATGGAGAACTTTAATCCAAAACCATTGAAAACTCACTCCACGAACCATTACCAGTTTTCGCCATTCGTGTATTGTCCTTGAAGGGATAGTCAACCATCTTACCAAGAACTGTGGTTTTGCCCCTGTTCTTAGTTCTTTCCTTCAAAACGACCAAATCGAACATCGCTTTGGGATTTACCGAATGATGAGGTATGTCCAGTAAATGTTACATTTTGCCATGTTTTGGAAAGTGAGAGACTATTTCGAATTGGATCTAACTGATCATGTCTATGGATTTATATGTTTGATTGACTGAGGAGGCCTTGAGTGGCCTTCAGCTCCAGTACTTGAAGCGGTTGTAATTTTGTGGAAGGTCCACTCCAAGATCAAAATGGATTCTAGCCTCTTCAATCTCTTTTAACAAGTCCATCTCGGAAGATTTTAGATTCCTCGACATTGCACGTAATCGAGAGTAATCAAACTAAGTTTTGGAGAAACAAATGTCCTACTTGGGACACAATAGGATGGAGTATCTCAAAGAAGATTATTTTTCAGCAACCAACTGTATCCTAGCTAACAAAGTGAAGTACATGAATTCGTTGAAAAGGACATTAACTGAAAGCTGACATAACGCTTGTAAATACACCAAATTCAAATCAAATAATTATAGATTTTGCTGTTGGCATCTGTTTGTTGCCCTAGCATTTCTTATTCATACAATTTTTGTTGTAGTGTAAAATGTGATTACCTTCTATCTACCATTTGGTACGAATATTGTCAAATGCAATAGTATTAATCTCAACATATCATATTCAACGTATGCACTTTAAGTAATCCATGGTCCAATGAACTGTCAGGAGTTATATTACATAGATCACGCTTCAAGCTATTAATTTGGGGAGGAAGAACAACAGATTCCCCAATAAAAATTGACAAAACCCGACCTAATTTTGGCATCTAGGGGTATTTCCGACCTGGCTCGGACAAGTTAGACTCTTGACACATATGACGAAATTGGGACATCATGGTTACCTTTTAGAGATTTCGTAAAAACGTGTTATTCGTCACTGCTCAGCCGATATACATGATAGAAGTTTGAAATTTTGAAACACAAGTACCCTTCAATCTGCCCAAAGTCCTGGCTTCCTGATTTTTCTAAATACTAACTCATCATAGGATTATTACGTTATTATGAATTTACATAAGTTCAGAATTTTCCTACTTTCGATATTTTTGAGAATTTCCTAATACTCGAAGCACATGTCCACAGATTACTTACCAAAAATTCACGTATCCCTCCATTATTACCGCAGAAGGCCATTCAATTGAATTTCGATCAGCCATTGTTAACAAAAATTACATTTCTGCTATTTCATAGACTCGAAGTATAAAGTGTAGAGGATACACCGTCCCATAGCAACTAAAAGTACTAAGAAAATTAGCTGTTGAATACACGAGAATTATCTTATTAGCGGATACAAATCCCCAAAAACACCTTTAACTCAAATGTATGTGCTCTATTTTGAAAAGTAACATACCAGTGCAAAGAGGAAAGTTGGTACAATTCATATCATGCTTATAAACATGAATTCTTTCATCTTGAGCGAGCATTTTGCAACACATTATGTTCTAGGTTTTTGTTTATATCTCCCAAATATTTGTGGCAATATCCTTTTAATCATATATAATTCTGAAAAAGTTATTATCGCCCATACTTTACATAAGAATTAGCTATACGGCCAATTTGTACTATAAATAATAAAGTATGTATGACATATAGTGTACGTAAATTTTGATAATTATTTAGTATCATTTATCAATTATATTGCGGGATCCACGTATATATCAGAAGATAACGAAATAAATTGAATCCCGCAACATCATAAATATGATGAGCATTGTATGAAAGTTAGTTGGACTGTTGTAAATAATAAAATATAGTTGAAAAATTTTAAAAGTATTAAGGCCTTGAGTAACAAAATAAATCAACTGCAGCGTTGCATAATACTGATATAACTGTTCCTAAGATTTGAGAAGGAATAGACTTTACCTCCAGACTTTAGTCATGGTTAGTAAATTTAGATTAAGAACATTCAAGTAATGAATATATAGCTACGGAGCATACAAATCATCTAGCATAAATTTGTCGTCTAAATGCGTCATAGTGGAATTTTTGAATCCGCTGGTAAGAAAATACTCATGTTAAATACTTAGGCTAATCGAGGAACTAAGCTGTCGCGTATAGACCTAACAGCGAAGCGCGCTAGTTTCAATTAATCTCTTGAGGTTCTATGCTCTTTCTGGCTACTACTTCATTCTCCTAGTTGGCAACCTTGCTTTGCAGAACTGGTGTGAATACACTACCATTGTGCGACACCTCCTGTAACATGGAGTTTAGCCTATGAAACCCGCCTTCTAAAACATATATCCAACCTTTAGATGTTTCAGAGCACTAGTTCAGTAGGAGTAAGCAAAGGATTTCATATGTAACTTTCCAACTCACAATACTCTTTATCGTCTTGAGGTTCTTATGAAGTTGAAACATTAGGTTTGGAGGAGTGTCCTGACCTATCAGATAAATCAACGATTTCGTCATATTCGAGGGAATCTGAAAACAAAAACAGTGGACCTAGGGATAAAGCATATGTGCCACTTGAACTATAGTCTGTGAATGTCGAGTGGGTTGGATTGTAGACTCGTTCGTTCTCTGGTGAATAGTTACAGTAGGCAGGTATTTTCAATAAGTCATAAAATATAAGAATACTCTTACTTGAGCAAATAATGAATTCAGCGATGTATAATTTTGGACTCCCTAATTGGAACGCCACACCTTGGGAATTGTAGGTTGATTCAGTAACTACAGCGATTATAGAATACGCAATTATTACATGTATCCATTTGTAAAGTGTACCCATATAGTCACAGTAAATCATTGTCATGAAAAGTCTATCTGTAAATGTTTCTTCCGACAATTCTGAATACAATCAAGAATATTCCCTTTGATAAAAAGAACTGTATTGATAGCATCAGTTGATTAACTAACCACGAAACGCTAGAAAAGGTATGGGATACAGGGCCATTTCCTATGTAAGACTATCCTAAGGCACACCAGGAGCATGAAGCAAATGAAGGTCAAAATGAAAGGGCAGGCATATGTGAACGTGCAGGCACTCCTTAATGAGCTTGAAGACGTGCAGGCTGGGGAGCGCCTGGGTTATAGCTAGCCTATCAGTACTCACGCTGAATATGTAGTTAGGCTGTCTGGCACATTCACCAACTTTGCGAGGCAATGAAATGAATGAATTCTTAATGCCGTAAATGTTAATTATTTGTTTTAGTTAAATACGATATTTGTATTCTCACATTTTCAAAACTTTGAGATAGGGAATTTTAGTTATGCTATACACGTAGCAATTATTTACCTGCGACGCGAGAAAACCCAAACAGCAGCATATCAAAAATCACAAGTTACATGACTCGGCCAAAGTGCGATAACCATTATTTTATGCTGTATAGAAAATGATTACATAATGTTTTCAAATGACACTATAGTCTCTCTTACTACTATGGAAGTTTTCAGGAGCCTCAAGAAGCGAATAAATCGCACTTAATATATTCACAATGAAATCCTTGCGAATGCTGAAATCTTTCGTAGAAATTTTGATGAAGACACTTATTCTGTATTATGTTGATGAATAAATTGCTAAAAGAAACGACAGGTAGCTGAAAGTACATGATAGATTCAACAATTCGGCCTGTGAGATTTTCTTTTCCAAATCAAATTTTACCGTAAAATCAGAATCTGCAATTACAAATATTACTACGACAAACTAATTATCTTTATAGCTAAGTCTTCATGTGTTGACTTATTTTTGACATTGAATATCTCTATTCTTTGGCATTTTAGTACATGGAATTTATATCTCAACAATTATGTAATATAGCAGGTTAACTACATAATTTGATTGAAGGAATTTATCTAGCGTTAGACAATGAACTTATGACATTCATTCATTCCTATCCTACATAGATATTAACATGAATTAAAGATTCATTGACTGTGAGATATTTATATAGGTGATTATTGATAAATCGATATTATGACTAAAGTGTCAACATATTGTTCATGATGAATAAATATGGACTTTATACGAATAACATTTGTAGATTGTGTGCTCCAAAGTTAACAAAATAATTCTACGTAACAACAATCAAAGTGACAATAAGTTGAGAGATATTACACTCGATTTCTTGAAAAATTTGACATTTCTGCTAAAGACCGCCGATATGTCGTGTGTAATTGTTGTAATCTCTACCTATCTAAGATGACGTCATGAGGTAACTCACGACACCGACCAATTGTTTTCGATGGCCTACCATTGGAAACACAGGTAACGAACTGAACTTCTGCCCAATCTGTACTGAATGTTCAAGATTCGGCCGTTGGAATCAGGTTACATATCTCTATTATTCACAAACAACCACGCATTAACTCACCCAAAAAATTCTGAAACTATGTAATAAATGTATGAGCCATATAAGTCCTGGAATTAATCATATTTGTTCGTAAACTACATTAAGCAACGCATCATGCAACTTAGGACATTCCGAAAGACGGGAGCAACTTGGTGAAACCACAGCTATTATCTAACTCAAGTGTGAATTAATTGATCGTCCTCTAAATCATTTCCACTAATGCCATTAAACTTTTGAATGAGCGGATCAATATCGCAACACCTTACTACCCTAGTTTTAATTCATTCTGGCCAATATCTCCTTTACGAAAATCCAGCTCTAACTGCTGACATTCGAAAGTCCCATCACAAAATCGATGTCGTTCTTTGTAATAACTATTAATTGGTGGAAATGAAACACCGACATCTCAAATAACCTCTGTCACCGCCTTAACGGTATTTTTGACATTAGACCGGAACAGTTTATACGATCAAGTCTGAAAAATCCAATTTAACGACTGTTTAGGAGGTTCGGTGTTATTTGAAAATGAAACAACATTATGTATAGGGTTACCTACAGTAGATCAGGCTAATCAAATACTCGAATCAACATCATCTCTGCATTTGTTTGATAATTTACTAATGTTATTTCCTTCAATTGTATCAAGTACTTTACAAGATAACCATTCTGTGAATGATGTAGTATACCTGTGGTTACTAGTGCTCCAGAAAATAACTTTTCAAACATGTTTCAAGACAGACAGATTGAACTTTTGATTCATGATTACAACGTATCATTTATAGTATATCTCAAAGCTGCTGCCTATTGTTTTGGAATTATCCTTGGTCGGCGTCCATATATATGTTGTAACTAACATAGTAGAAGTGTACTAGAAAATATCGAGTGACGTCCAAGATCATCTGCTCACCAATTTGAAATGTATCAAAAGCTTTATATATATATAGTATGATTGTGATTCTAAAAATCATACAATTGATTGTGATTGTGTTGAAAACCCAGAAGCCATTAATTTATGGATTACAGATTATGTGCAAATGTTTAATCTTCCTGATTCGTACATACTAGTTGGAGTTGAACAAACGTTATATAATTATTGCAAAGCTTTCCACAACGTTGGATGAAGAGAAAGAAATTCACCTTGAGTTGCTTAAGAAGTGAATACCTTGAAGGAGCTTTCGGGAGAAATGGAATGAGGAAAATAACAAAGTATATTGTTGAACTTGGTTTCGCTAAGATTAATTCCTCATATATCGCTGGAAAGTTGGTTGGAAAACAGAGTTCACCTATCAGAAACAAGGGATATAAATATGGAGATTGGAAGTAGGATTGAATAACCTGTGATCTGTTAGAAGCCAGGGACATCAGTATAGTGATAGTAATTCGAGTTAATAAAACTTTTCAACTGTAAGAAAAAGAAAATACTTTAGAAGAAGTTGATCAATTTTCATAAAACTTGCCACCTGTCAGAATCAAAGGAAAAGCCTGGGTGATAGTAAGCCAGATAGAATACATCTTGTGACCTTTGAGCAAGCAACCGAATATCAGTATTTGGTAGTTCCAAACCAAATATTATTAATATTCGGTTGATCTACACGAGTATCATATTCTGTTAGGCAACTGCATGATATTAGTATTCGGTTAGGGTACTATTAATTAACACTGACACTCGCTTCTATTGGTTTTATACACTATATTTAAGATAACATATTTATGGCACTGGAAAATGTGGGCCTCAGGACCGTATAGCTCTAGACATAAGCCTAGCCTGCATTGCCCCCAAAACGGCTCTGTTGTTACTTGTGCCTTTGTGTTCACAAGTTTTTTTACAAATTCAGGCCTGTTGGGTTCGCCATGCTAAACATAGCTAAAGCTGGGGACCCAAAACTTGGAGCTACTTATTACGTACATAGGCGGAAATTTCTCCTAAAAATCATCAAAATCTGGGTGTCGGCGAGCCCTCACCATTGCCTCTGGTGATAAGTTCAGATTATTTATAAGGTTGATTTAGTTTGTCCGTCTTAATTAATTAGATGAGTGCAGTATAACACGGTAAGAACAAACAAATACAAATAGAAGGATAAACTACAGGAATTATAATTGGGTTGTGGTAATGGGTCCTAAAATCTTTTTCTCTACTCTTGTCCTCAAACTCATCCATGATAGAACTAAGTTCAAAGTAACGTATGAGCTAACAATACTGCACAATAATTAAGCTGTGTTGTTTTTTTATTCGTCCCCAAGTATGTGTGAATTCTACGTAACATACTAAACGAACGCTTCGCTTCGCAAGTGCTCACTGGCAGGCACACAGAACTTATGCATAATATATGCATATTAGGAATCATTAACTTAAGTGTGTCCTTATCGAGGATTATATTTCTCAAGATATTAAGTATTCTTGAAAATCTTCCTGGCGGCATCTTTCGGACCACATGTTTCTCTCGAATTGTAAGTTCTCCAGATTCCAGATTGACTTCACCGTCATAGGAGTTGGCCAGTATAGTTGGGTCATTAAATGTCATGTTCTCATCCTCAAGCGTGTACCGAAGTAGCTCTATTATTTCAGGTCTTGTCTTAAGTAACACTCAATGAGAGCACTTACTTTCTTGACAAATTTTGTGGATTGGTGCACAATCAGAAAAGTTTTTGAATCACTCGGAGACGAAAATACTTCCGGAAGGTTTGGAGATTCTGCAGGAATTATATCCACTGCTCTGTTGTCTGCTGATTCGGTCGCATCTTTTTTCAGGATCTCCAAAAACTCCAGAGCGGAGGTATAATGTCCTAAGAAAGCATCGAACGCCGACAGGTGTCGGAAGTTGGGTGTAATATATGTAGATTGTAGACGATGATTTGGGCATAAGGTCGAGTGTTATGAAGTTAATGGTGAATATTCGCAAAAATTGGTAATCCGTGGTTACTACTTTATATCTGGAATGCGAGAACTTTATCATACCAAAATTTCGATATATTGTAGGAAATCATATTATAGGAATATATATAGATTCCCTATTTACATTGATTCCACTACATCGCTGACCCTGGTCCAAAATTTCAATGGGCTCAAGGCATTAGGATATAGAATGCTATTGATAAGCCAACTGGGTCAATAGATTCTCATATCATTTTCCTCTTCTATCGTAGTACCTATTGCGAGTCTAACGTCGAGCTGATTTTGAATTTTTAGCAATATACCACATATATAGGTATGAAAAGGAATGATAACTGCGAAACTCTAATTCCAGAAATTTTCGAATTTTACAACTATATGCAATACATTCCCTAAATACAACATTTCACACATTAATTATTTGTTGATGTATTTTGGGATATGTGAAAACTAATGTTATGATGTAATTGAAATTACTTTGTATATTCTATTATTCATTGAGTAATTCATAATGAGTCAACTAAGATCAAACAGTTGATATTGCAGTAATCTATATGCGTTACTATAGTTAGAATGGATTAGAATGGATTAGAATGTTTCACTAATTTTGTGTGCTTAGTACAAATCTAATAGAGACTCGACTCAAGCAAGTCAGTTTTGAAACTTAAATATCTCAAAAGGTTTTAACTATTTTAACATCATATTTTAAACATATAAACGTCCATACAGCAGGAATCCATGCACATGATTTCAGGAAAAGTATTTTAAGTATACTAAATTCATATATGAACTACTGCTAGTTAGATGCACCAATTTCCATTCGAAAAAATAAATTTTTTCTATTATAAATATATTTTCAGAAATATCCGTATCTCTTCTTTCGAATGGTCCAATAATATTTACATTCTGACCATGGTAAGTTAGCCAAATTAATGGTTGAAGTACTGCTGGTAGAATATTCAGCTAACTTCATACTCGTTGCATTTTACCCCAAAAAATACATTTTGCTAATCTATATAACAAGAAATTATCAACAATTATATGGAATTGTCTAATGACCATGTATTTGGCAAAATATGCAACTGTTTGATAGCTAGTACAGTATGTCCCGAAAGTCTTTTCCTATAGTAATTTTAGATATAATAGACAACCAAAACTTGATTAATTGAATTCGAATATTCTGAACTCAATTTATTGAATATTCAAACAATTGTGAACACATTAGATCAAGTGATATAGGCTTATCAACTTCAGAGACTTCTTTAGCAGCATTTATTTGATCTCGAATATTCATTCTCAAAATAATGTCCGAATCGTTACATTCCTCTCAGAATTTATTTCGTGCAAAGGCTATTGGAATGTTAGAGGCCGGAGTTACGCAGAAACAGGTGTCCCAAGCCCTTGGAAAGACCACACGGACCATCAGCAATTGGTGGAAACGAAATAAATTGGACCAGAGTCTCAGCGATAAACCGAGGTCAGGAAGGCCTTTATCGCTCACAAGGACAGAGAAAATAGTTATTTCCAAATCTGTTGGTAAGAAGCACCTACACGAAAATTGGCAAAGAGACCAACCGTTCGTGGACACCTGACTTCCAAATCAGCGGTGCATCGCTATTTGAGAGAAAATCTTGGTCTTAAGAGCTACAAACGGCCACATCAGCCAAAATTGACCGAAAAACAGAAAGATCATCGCCTAAATTTCTGTAAACAAAGGCTATTTTGGTCGGCTGAACAATGGAGCAATGTTATTTTCTCCGATGAAGCTGTTTTATCTATTTCAGCCTTCCAACCCACAAACCGATCGCGTCTGGAGTTCTGATGCCAAAGATGTCCCGCCAGTCCTCACTATTAAGTTTCCTTCTCATCTTATGGTTTGGGGGCTATGTCGGCTCGTGCTGTATCATAATTACACATTCTGCCACCCAAATGCACTGTAAATGCCAAGTACTATGTTGATGAGATACTAACTGGACCTTGTCAAGATTCGTTTACTCGCAAAAGATATACTGGTACAATTCTACAGCGAAGACTTTGCCAAAACATGTCCAATTCTGTTTTTCAACAGGATGGAGCTCCCGCTCATACTTCAAAATTAAGTCAGCAGTGGTGCCAACTGAATCTTCCAAACTACTGGGCGAAAGAAGTGTGACCAGGCAACTCTCCTGATTTATCTCCAATTGAGAACTTGTGGGCGTATGTGAAAAATGAACTTTCTGAGCTACCAGCTGCTTCAAATTTAGACCTGCTGAAAAATCAACTCAAAAATGTGTAGGCTGACATCAGCCCTGACCCACTCAAGAGGTTGATGGGTGGAATGCCAGCTAGGATGAGAAAGTGCGTGGATTTGAATGGCGGTAATATTGGAAAATAATGAAACCTATATTCCATTTCGTATGGCTGCTATGAATAATTTTCTGGTAGGCAAAGACTTTCGGGACATGCTGTAATGGCGAGTATCATGTTCATTATTGTTCTTTCATTTCTGAGTTAATGTATGAAATGATCTACATTTCATACATTACACGTTAATTCAGAAATGTTGAGATGCAAAATGTAGATATATTTGGCCATTACAAACTATCAAACAATGGCGTGGTTTACCAAACAATGCTTACTAGATAAAAATTTGGGCCATTTCTGAAATTTTAACATTTAATGGTTGATAATATGTTGTTTAACAAATGGGTAATAATTTATTCGGGCAAAAATGCACTGTTTCTACGATACACTAACCTCATATAAATACTTCAGACGAAAACAACATCACTAGCCCAAAATTCACAATTTAATGTGACATCATTAGCATATTAAAACTTATATATTACTGACAAAATATTAGACTTTCATTCGTCTTAGCGAAGAGGGGGTGATGAGGAGGTTAAATAATTGCTTGGAGGACGGTGTGATATAATAGTTTGAGAACGATTTATCTAGAGCATCAAATATTCATTAATCTGTATCGAATATTGGAACGTGGCAATGACAATAAAATGGTTTTGAATCTTGAAATAACTTGCAATATGATGATTACGACCTATGAAATATCTGCCATTTTGCTGAGAAAATACCTGAAGCTTGTCTTAAATGGAAAATCAATAAAAATTGTTGAGAATCATAATCTTCTGGGAGATATTATGGATAATCATCTTATATGCAAAGCCCAAATAAGTAAATTAGGTGAAAATATTGGTATGAATCTCATACTTTTAAATCGCATCAAGTAATATCTCCCACTTCATGTCAGTTTCCCGAGAGGAATAAATTCTTGGAATGTAGTTTTATTTACAAAGCTCTCAATAATATCCTGCCTCAAAAATTATGTAACTATTTCCAGAAGTAAGAGAAGAATAACAAGGCAAGGCGGCAATAGACTTATTATCATCCTAAAATGTAAATTGGAAACAACCAGGAAGAATAATATTTAAATGGTTGCATTATACTACAATGAGCTGAAAGAGGAGATAAAGAATTTTGCTACATCTTTAAGACTTAGGTGGTCTTATAAAGAATTACTCACTTATTAGCTCTAGTTCACACCAATTACATTTCTTTTTCGATTATCATTTTTCATATGCTTCTTATTTACTGCAATTATTAATCTTAGTGACCACTTTAGCATCAGTGATATTTCCTGAAAAGATTGATGAACTGAATAACATAAATATATTACTCTACTAGATAAATATATTAATTGTAGGATTCTTGATAAAATTGTATTAAGTATATATCCAGTTTTGTTTGGTCTGAACATGTTTTTGTGTATTTCTGTATGATATTGAGGCCCTGAGTTACATAACCAATATGTTGCTTATCAAATATCACTCATTGACTAAAGTTTGAAATATTATTATAACTGGCCCGCATCACTTGTTATGTTGCTGCACGATACTTAGTGGTTTGGGTTAGCTTAAATATTAATTAAATAGCAAAGATTTGTAGTGGTATTGGTCGCTACGGCACAGACTATAAGAGATACTATGTGTCTCAAAATAGTGCCTCGAATTCACAAAAAACTTTTGTCCATCCAAATTACATTGAATAGGTTTCTGCGGTAAGAATGGAGATACTATGTAGCTTTTGGTTGGTATTCTGTGCCCTTTATGCGTTAGGTATGTAAAATTCTAGTATTTTTGATATTATCACGTCATCACGATGCCTGTTGACTGTCAGCTATAGAATTGTCCCCCATCCAGGCAATAAGCATGTCTTTGATGTCACCTTTGGCACGTTCCACTAAATCTTGGCTCTGTGAGTAGCGTGACTTACCATGAACCATGTAGAGCGTGGAGTTCTTGGATCACCTGTGCTGTGAACTCACAGCCATTGTCACTCTGCAGAATAGCGGGGGTAATGATGAGAAGGAATATATCCAGTAGATGAGGTATTACTTCAGTTGCAAGTTTCGAGGATCAAGGACATAAGACCACAATCTTGGTCAAGTGGTCCTGATACACCAGAATCTATTTCAACGAGTTCTGTACTATAGACAGCACGTCAATCAAGTCGATTTGGCGACGGGTAGAAAGCTCATTTGTAAGAATAGGGCGTAGAACAGCACCTTTGGTCATAGGACGTTTACGCTTCTTTTGGAACTCCTGGAAATAGGATGTAAACAATTTCAGGGCATCTCGAGTGACAATAGCACATAAATTTCCGAGTTCCATCAACATACGATCACGTCCCCCATGACGAGTAGATAAGTGTGCTCGCCTAACCACATCGTGGGTATCCTGTATGCTTACATAGTACATAGGGCTTTCTTCAAGATTTGGTCCTTCTTAATCCGTTTCTCTAGATCATCACACTGGAGTATCTCGTACCAAAAAAATACGAGCTATATATCGTTATAAGTACTAGAACAATTTTCATTTCATGTCAGATACATACTTTTGTAGAATTTGTTGTATGATAGCCTATTAATAATAGATATTGTTTAGTTAGTATTTTGAAAAAGTATAACTATGTTTTCAAAATTATAAGAACTGATTTTAGACATACTTTTGGAGAAGAAAATAACCATGACGGTTTTTGGTAGCAGGGTTTACAGCTGCTGATTTAAGATCTTCAATAGTAGAAAAATATTCATCTTTGGGCATCAACATTTCTTTACAAGTCCCATAATTCTTGTAAAGCTCCCTTTAAAATTTCTTCATAGGAATAATCCATGCTGTTAAGGATGAGTTGATTCAAATATGAAATATATTTTAACCCTTTTCGACTTTGCATTATATAATCGGACAAAACACTATCTGAACTACGAAGCCTCATTATTGACTATTAAATGAGTGTTTATGAATGAAGAGATTGACGGATATTATTTAGCGGATTAGTGAAGAAATTGGAGGACATATTTAGATGATCACAATCAAAGGTGCCAATGCAATCTATCGATCCAGATTTGATATCAATTGCCAATCCATTCAATTAATAACTCAATGGATCTTATATAATCAACAAATCATGATAGCTCACAGTTTTGAATGAAATTATGAAAGTTTAAAGCAAATGATCAATTAAACCTCTTTCTAAGTTTCAAATCTTCTAGAAATTTCCTCGCAGTCTCAATAAAACGTACAATTTAAATGTTGTTTTTAATGAAACAGTGGAGTCTCTGAATAACAGATACGTTGGAACATGGCTTCTGTTCTTGTAGAAAAATTGTCCGCTCTTCGGAGACTGCTTAAGTATTAATTATGTGCTTGGCAAATTCGATCCGTGTCACTAGGTTTGTGCGTTGCATAGGGTTGTACTCTTTACGGAGTGTCCGTTTTGTGAGACTTCACTGTATAGGTGTTTCAAATACTGCATATAGCTCTTTCAAAGTATTATACTTAACCGTGTGATATTATAATACTTTACTTGGGGTTTTTCTATAAAAATAGTTCATATTTTAGGACTCAAACAATTACGCATTATGATTAATTACCTTATATACAATTTGTGTAACAAGAACTCCTTAAATTGAGGCATTTCATGAAACATCTGGAGAATTTAGCCATTCGCGAAAATAAAAGATGCTCACCTATTCCGCGAAATGACTTGTCACGCAGACTGACTGTAACATATATATACACATATAGGTTATTTGTGTCATAAGATATAGATATTAATATCGGAATATATCTCCCGGATAAACAATTGTACAAAGAATATCCCAGATAAACAATTATGTACAGTCAACTCCACTTAATCGGGACACATCGGTTCCAGACCTTTTGTCTCGATTAATCGGAGTTCCTAATTAACCGAAGAAATTATGTTAATGATGATGTACAGTAGAACCTCCACAAGCGGGCCTACTGAAGCGGGGAATGTACTAACAGCAGAGTTAAGATTTCTTTTAACACTAATCATAACGCAAATGAACCTCTAAAAGAGGTGAAGCGTGTTGCGGGGTACCAAATTTTGAGGACACAACCTCCCTACTTAGGAGTGCCCCACTGTATCGTTATTCTTAACTTACTCTAACCACACTTAGTGCTAATACCCCAAATAGAGAAATATGTTTATACTGAATATGACACTAATTGCCTCACGATATAATGTCTCGAGCTACTGGGTTAGAGAATTGGTCAAAACGGAGTGGCAAAATTTTAGTTTTCCTTTTCATTACTAACATAATACTTCGGCCGTATTTAGTTATTTAACACCTATTTGAAGTTATAAAATCAAAGATTTTCCGCCAGTAGTCGGTCAATAAAGAAATATATTGATTTTCTCCTAAGACTAATTCTATCCATAAAACGGGCTAATTGGGACTAATTTTGTTGAATTTAGCTGAAAATATGCCTAATTTACTTTCATTGTGGTATAATTTTATTAGAAATAATTATTTATATTTGTCGCTGAAACTTGGCTCATTAATAGAATGAATTTTCAATAACCTGTTTTTGAGGTTAGAATATTATGTGCATTTAATTGGAATTAATACATCAAATTTTGGCACCTAATTAGGATTTTACATCAGAAATGAAAGAATTGCTAGCATTTTTTCTGATTGAATTGCATTTTGAATGAATTTCGAATGTGGTTTCTTCGATTTTTCAGTCTGCCATAATTTTTTAAAATTACTAGCGCTGAGTAGGAGTTTCTTCAGATATTTATTGGGAAGTAATTTCCAACTAACTGAGTAGGCTAATCTCTCTAACTTTGAAACATCCCGGCATACCCGAAGCGGCCGACCCTCTATTTACTATGTTTGAGCCGCAAAACGTTTCCAACAAAGCCAAATAATGATGATTACCGTCGTAGTTGTTACGTCAGTAATGAACGGAAAACTAAAAAATTTCCTCTTCGTTTTACCCAATTGCCACACACAGTAGTTCAAGAGATTATCTCGTGAGGCAATTTGTGTCATATTCAGTGTAAACCTACTTCTGTATGTATGAAGTATGTTTATACCAAATATGACACAAATTGCCTCACAAAGAATTAGCACTAAGTGTGGTTACGGCATGTGAAGAATAGTACACAGTAGAACATCCCTAAGCAGAGAGGTTGTTTCCTAAAGATTTGGTGCCCCGCAAAACGCGTCACCTCATTTAGATGTTCATTTTCATTATGATTAATGTAGTTATAACAAATTTTACCCTGCTCTTTAGACATTCCCCACTTCAGTAGGCCTAACTTGTGGAGGTCCAACTGTACGTCAGCGCTCAACAAAATTGAAATTCCGTGGTGGCTAACTTTGCCACCACCTCCTCATAACTAAGCCAAACTATTCAATATTTTGGTGGTTTATGGAAAGACACTGTTACAAACAACAGGATTTGTCGAGTACTGTAACTCACACATACCCTACAGCCTACTTATCTTTTAAGGTTCATACATATTTAACCAAGGGTATCTATTAGGTAATAAAGATTGTAATATTTTCTCGGATAACAAGATATTTTCTGAGTAAATTTATAAAATAGGAATAATATGCTTAAAAGATCCCTGGTCTCGCGAGTCAGAATATAGAATTTTCCTCCTCCCTATAATACGAATACCAATAAAGATTCGAACTTTCAGTAATTAGAAAAAATTGTTTTGCTTTGAAACTTCGAATTTAGGGTTGTCGTCTGTAATACTAATTCTTTTCACGTATTCGTTGAAAAGATATACAAACTGAATGATCATAAGAGATTTCGGGTCTAATGTCTGGGAAAATGAAGGAGAATTATTCGGATACTTATCAATAGTATTTGTGAATAATAGATGAAGTAACAGAGAAAACTATGAATATTGAATATCAAAATTATTTCTCATAGCCAGGAGTAGAAAACACTTGAAGTCTGATAATTGAGATATGTCAGAGTTGCACGCGGGCCAGCCTAGTCCGAAAGCCCGTAATTAGCCCGGGGGGTAAATCACGAAGTTTTGGGCCTGCCGGGGAATAATCCAGTCCTAGTCGCATAAATTAATCTGCTCGTACAAACACTCAGTCTCAGGTTAATATTTTGAATTGTCACAAGTTACAAATAGGAAATAGTTGGGAGAAATTGACCCTAGATTCTTCGGGAATTAGTTTCTGCGGGTTTCCTGCTAAAAGAAAATAGTTATGCGGCCATTTTAGCAGACCGCGGTTAAAATTTCTGCCCCTTGAAAGTCTGCGAGATGTACATCGCCACTCAAAAACGAACAAAGGAAATAGCCCTGAGCATAGCCTGCTTAGGACAAAGCCTAATCACTACTATGGACCAAAGATAAGAGAAAATTGATATTTTTTGATGGGAAATCCTATAATCGCCGATATTATGAAACTGGTACATTTTCACTGAATAAATGTATTATTGATATCTAAGAATGCATAAAAGCGAAGTGAAGTCATTTTGTAGCCTAATTGGCAAATATTTAGATCAAAACTGCTCCATATTTGAAAAGGGAAGATGGGTATTTACAATAAAATGGCTATCCTGAATTGACCATAATTGCAATTAATTTCGAGTTATACGTGGATATAGGTAAAGCAAACATCCATAGCCTGTGCGATAATCCAGAAACATGCAAATATTATCATGAAAAATTCATATATATTGAATGGAGACGGTTTCACATCATTTGGTATCGCAATAATTTGAACACAGATAAATAATTAATGTTTTACATGATTTCAAATGTTTAACAGTTTTTAATAAATATTTGCCATTTACGCTATCTCAGGGGTTCTCAACCTTTACGAATTGCGTACCCCCTAAGGCGGAAGGAAATGTCCGGGTACCCTCGATTCAAATTTGGCAACATTCCACTAAATTATTATACGTTGATATAATTTGTAATTTCATGAACATAACATAATTTACGTATTTAGAAAAAAGTTGAATTATTAAGACAAAGATTAATGAGATGGCTGGGCCTGCTTTGCTTTCACAAGTTCATCAATCTTTGGCTTGGTTTTAGATAAAGCTACACGGAGCTCAGGATCTACGCATTAACGAACACGATATTTGTTTTTAATATTTATTAGTGCCGAGAATCCTTGTTCGCAGAGATATGTACTTGGAAACATCAGCAGCCCACGCACAGCCATGGCAGCGACACTAGGGAAATATAGACTCATTCTAGACCAGAACTTGATCAATGGCAAAGTTTCAGATTCATCTCGTACTATAGAATCGTTCAAAAATTCAATTAAATCTTCCTGCACATTGTTGGGTATTAAACGCACGTCTACAAGGAACGGATTTCGAATCAACGCAGGATCCAACTCGCTCAGGTCTGGGAAGTATAATTTGAACTCTTCTTTCAAGTAGGAAAGGTGCGCTTGCACTAGCTCCATTATTTACATTTTTATTTCTTCTCCCTCAAGAAGAGTTGAGACATTTTCAAATATGTCTAGATTTCCCTCCTTGGCTTTTCTTTCCCATAAACCCAACTTCATTATGAAAGCTCGAATTTTATCAATAAAATCAATTACAGTTGTGAACTTTCCTTGAAGTGACTTGTTTAGGATATTTAATCGTGAGAAAATATCCTCTAAGTAAGAGAGTCTAATAATCTATGCTGTATCTTGCAACTTGTCGGAAAAATTCTTGATTTGACTCGGTCGTTGCGCTCAAAGAATTCTGCCATCTCTTTTCTCAAAGAGTGCACTCTAGACAACATGTTTCCGCGAAAAGGCCAACGAACCTCGATATTTAAAATCCCGGGATCCCGGAAATTTCCGGGAATCCCTTGCTAAATGATGATAGTTATCTCTCTAGCAATTTTTAAATTTGTTTAATTATATGATAGTCTGATATAATGAAAGTATAATATAGGGGTACATAGGGGGTACAAGATGAATATGAATGAGTAATAAGTTTATTTAGTCTATCATCAATTTTTTTTCTTGTTGGCCCTTATGAATGCTAGCGTATCCAAAGTGCTATCACTGAGTCTTGTTCTAAATTTGTTACATAAATATGCCGAACAAGAAAATGCTTGTTCCGCTTCAACTGAGGTTGCAGGTATTGTTAGTAGCATTTGATATACCTTTTCCAAATGATATCCTAGTTTTCCTGTCTGTTCTCTAATAGTAAGTTCATATTTTAATATATTGAATAATGAATGTTGAAGTTGTATATCTTCTGGCTTTTTCATCGATGTGTCTATCGATAATTGTAATTTTTTGCGAGGGGGATATCATCTAGGTCAGATATGCTTTCAGCCGTATTAGGTGAGTAAGGTACCATTGATACTTCTTCACTCACATGTTCCTCTTCTTCAATTCCTTTCCTTCGAGTTCTTGATAACAAATCAGCACAAAATGTGTTTACTACAGTCATTTTTACAAGTCGTACCGAAGGATTATGTAGGTATTGAAGTATCGCTGAAACTGCAGTGTACCTCACTTGACCATCCGCTGGCTTAGTGCCTCCAGGATTTGTGCATGATAATGTGTGTTAGATTTCTGAATATCTTCCAATAGAAATTTTATAGTTGCTTCTGCTGTAATTAAATTTGTATCTCTTCTACATAGAGCTTCTAAAGCTATCTTAATTGGATTCAAAGCTTCAATATGGAAGAGATAGCCGCAATTTCTTGGTCGCCAAGGCATATATGTTCACCAAAATCTAACAGAGCTTTATGTATTGGTAATTTGATCTGAATTATCCTCTCGAGCATATTCACAAGTGAGCTCCATCGAGTCTTACAATCAAGAACCACATTCAGCCCATTTGGATAAATCTCTTTCACATACATTTCAATGTTTCATTCTTCAAAGGTGTTCGCTTGAATATTTTCACAATTCTACGTACTTTGGTTACTATTTTGGAGATGTCAAAATTTAGTGCAAGAGCATTTTGAGGGTCCATCGATTCTGAAACAATGAATCCATTATCATTAAAATCATCAAACATTTCCATATCTTCATCTTCATCTTCATCTTCATCGGTTTCACTTGTACTAGAATATTTCTTCAGTTTCACTAAGTTGTTTTTTGATACATAACGTCTTGTATTACAAGCTGGAGTCCATGTGCGTAGCTAACTGCTGACTTGTGGGTATTATTTTCTCCAACTTCTTCATCATTGAACACCCGTCTGTTGTGATAGAAATGACATCTGTTTCGAATTCTATTCCAAATTCTTTTAGTTTAAGTGAAATTATCTTGGAACAAGCCTCTGAAGAAAATCTTCCCTTAATCCTTACCAATCCTAAGTTCCAAAAGAACCCAATGCCATGTATATTAATATTGAGATATCTTTTGTTTTGCAAGGATGTCCATTCATCAAGGGTAAGACTGAAATATTGACCTTTCGATTTAATAATGCTTAGATTTCTGGTAATATCTTGGCGTAATTGCTGACCATAATTTGGCACTTGATCTCTTATTCCGACAACCGATCTTGGTAGTGAATGTCCTAGTGCAGCAAGAGATTTTCTCCAGTCCATTGATGTAGTAAATATATTAAATGAAAGCCCATCGCAAGCTGTCATCCTGGCTAACACAGCTGGTAGGCTAGCGTCGTACATGTAATATCTAATTTCCTAACCGCACATGTATGTGAGATAGCACTTTCTTCATTATTTGAGCGTTTCAATAAATCAATTTGGTGCTGTGATTTAAGATGATTGTGTAGCCCCTTTGTTGATCCCCCTTCGCATTTAAGTACCTTTTTACAGGAATTACACTCAGCTAATTTCCCACATACCGAGCGCTTAAAATGGTTCAAATTTTAGATCCTACAAACTCTTGAAACATAACTTTTCCAGCCATTCAAGGTACGATATAACGATAATGCAACTATTACGATTTAGAATGAAATTGAGGCTTTTCTGACGATTCACCTTATATTTGAAGTTGAATAGTTAGAATGGTTGAGTGGTACCTTTAAGTTTGCTTGAATTCTCTGACTTGTTAAGTATTTATTAATTTTGGTGTCTTATTCATATTGAAAACATATTTCATTCAGTATTAACAATACGAAACCAATTAAATCCCTACATCATTTCAACGCAATTACACAAATGTATATAATGATCATAGAGTATGTCAATATGCAATCAAGGAGATATCCCGGGATTGAAGAAACAATCCCGGGAATTAGTCCCGAAACAATAACCTTCGGGATCCCGGGATTAAAAACCCTACTTGAGACCCATCTCATAGAGGCTTGTTGGCGGAGGAGACATAAGAAAAATATTTTTGGATTTATTCTAAGAGGAATTAGAGATTTATATCCAGAAATATAAATCATTATCTGTAAACTTCATCAGAATTATTATTTTCTTAGAATGTTGGTAATATATACATCAATAAAGTCATAGTGTACTAGGTATCACTTATAATCCGAATTGTAGCCACTACAGTACACCCAATCACTCAATAATCTGAACACTTTCACAAGGGTTAATTCACTATTTATTAAGTTGTTTTTCATGTAGCAAAATATGTTGCTAAGAATATAGACCCAATTTATTAGCCTTAAACTAAAACCTAGATAAATGTAGTTGTTGCATAAATATAGATATGTTACATATCTAAGGGTTAATTTTGAAAGAGTGCGTGCTTAAGATATGCGTACTTCCCTAGAATATAGTGATTAGTCATGGACGTAGTATAGTATCAGGGGTATGCTGGCGGCCCATGCGGAATGCCCAGCCCTATTGATGGGTTTAGGAGCGTCCCCCACTTCATTTTTCGGACAAATATTACTGGACGCGGACTAGGATTAGTTGTACACCTTTTTCTTTATAAGGAGCCCTAATTCAAACTTCAGGCTGAAGTTCCTTATTTTTTTGCCAATATCAGCCTCAAAGTTCCTTATCGGTTCCTTATTTCTTGGGCTCGAAATATTGCTTAGTAGAAGGTACCTACGTATTCAATTCCTTTATTAACTGATTATTAACGTTTTAACATTGTAACATGTGCATTTATTTAGCTTTTACATGTGTGTTAACAGACAGCCAACACTTGGCAGTTTTGGATTTATCAAACGCGTTAGCCACCGTGGGGTATGGAACGAAATCATTTTACCTGACATTTCAGAACAACCCAAATTGGAATGTCCCCACTGTGATGACAAATTCAAAAATCAACAAAGATTGGGGGTACACCTAAAATGTCAGCACGGTAACATTTCAGAGAGTACCAATGTCGAAATAAACAACGTCCCACTTACTCGTAGTATAGCTGAAATCGAACATGTTTCGAACGTTGATTCAGAAGAACTACAGCTAGGAGTATCTGAAGCGCAAGTTATTTCAATTGAGCCACATGCTAAAAGATCCCGTAGTCAAGATAGTAGACGGCAGTATAATTCAGTGTTCAAAGCGAAAATTGTTTCAAATCCTGAAGCAGGGGTATCACGCAAGGTACTAACTCAGAAACATACTATCAGCAAATCAATGTTATCTTTGTGGCGCTTGAACAAGGGAAAGATAATGTTGGCGGCTTCAAAAGACCACAAGAAACTCTTGAAAATCAGATCTTCGACAAAATACGCGGAATTATATAGGGATCTAAGGAAGGTTTCCTAGAAGCTCTTAGTAAAGGACACCGAGTTGATTTCAACGGGATATGGTCAAAAGCTAGAATTTTATACAGGCAGAAACCGAACGATCCAAATGCCATCATAAGGAAGCATGTAATCATGAACTTTATCAAACGAAATGATTTATGATTATGCTCCCGCCAGAGAAATCGTGAGTTAAGCAAGGAGAACTTTCGTCTCCCGATGCAACAATGGCATGCTACTACCAGAGAGCGGTTGATAAGGACAGGATGTGCAGACTATTATAACTCCAAATGGTGTAGGTATGCACCGGAGCAGCGATTTAATGTTGATCAATCTCCTTGTCCCTTTGTCATTAATACAAAGGAAACATATGAAATGTTAGAATAGAAAAACCCAAACAATCGTGAACATAAAGTTTGGATATCCCAACCTGGAAGTGGCTTGGACAAACGTCAGTGTACTCTCCAAATCTGTTTTCGGCCAACTGGGAAGCAGCCTCATGTTGCAATTATATTCAATGGAAAGGGAAAAAGGGTAAGTGAGGATGAAAATAATGCATTGCACCCAGATGTTGATGTGTATTTTCAAGAAAACTCATGGGCAGATACAGCATTTTCTGTCGAATGGGTAAACGTACCCTCTCCCTCATAGTTCAATGTAGTATTGATTGTTTTGTCTTATTTTGCGACAATTTATCAGCACAGGTATCTGACGAATTTAAGAAACCTGTTTCAGATTTAAATTCCGTTTGCTGGTATGGATTACCTAATGCAACTGACATCTGGCAACCGGTAGATGCTAGATATGCTGAATTACTGAAAGTTTTCCTAAACTTATAGCATTCTGAGTGGCTTGATTCCAATGACAATGCCACCAAGTGGTATGAAAGCAGGCAAAGTTTTAGCAGGAAAGAGCGGCGGATTTACTTACTCATTGAGTAGGTGAAGCATATAAAAAGTTGATAAATTCGCAGTGCGATTCATTCAGATTGCTGATATGGCAAAAGACTGGTTGTCTCATGACCGCTGATGGTACTGAGGATCACCTAGCTACAATATTTCTCCTCCCTCTATGATTGAACCGGACTCTGTGACTCCAGGCATGCAAAAGTCAGAACCAAATGAAAATGTTGATATTGAACCCGAGAACGAAAGTCTTCTAATTGATGATGATGATGATTACCGTGAGAATTTGAGGACTATACAGTTAAGGGACAAAAGTATTCGACCACACAAATATATTGTCATAAATTGTATACTCTTTCCCGCTCCTATATACTGTATAGTCTATATTCGTGGCTGCAATCTAGTAATTTGCATAGAATAACATGTTTTTCAAGAATTTCAAAAAAATATTTTCGATTTACACTTTTTGAAGGTGTTAATTATTAATAATTATTAGATAATTATTGATAATCAAAATATGTGGTAATTCAAAGCCTATTAAGAATCTATAATTTCTGACTTGATATTTGAATTCTACTTAGGCGAGTTACCCCAGATTAAATTTCCAATGGGATTGAACAATTTTTACCAAAGTTATAGAAGAATTTCAATTTGTGCCACTTGAGCAAAAAGTGACACTGGTGGCTGGAAAAAGCGCCACTACAAGGAAATCAACTAAGGTTAGGAGGAATAAGTCATAGTAATATTTTCGAATTATATGACTATGCTAACCCTTGAATTCCAAAATAACCTCTTGGTAACGGCCACTTGTGCCCCTTGGGCAAAAGGTGGCACAAATGGGACAAATTGAAATTCATCTATAACTCTGGCAAAAATTGTTCAATCCCATTGAAAATTTAATCTGGGGTAACTCGCCTAAGTAGAATTCAAATATCAAGTCAGAAATTATAGATTCTTAATAGGCTTTGAATTACCACATATTTTGATTATTAATAATTATCTAATAATTATTAATAATTAACACCTTCAAAAAGTGTAAATCGAAAATATTTTTTTGAAATTCTTGAAAAACATGTTATTCTATGCAAATTACTAGATTGCAGCCACGAATATAGACTATCCAGTGTATAGGAACGGGAAAGAGTATTCAATTTATGACAATATATTTGTGTGGTCGAATACTTTTGTCCCTTAACTGTATAGCTGATAGGATTTTTCACCATGAACTTGTTGGGAAACAAGTTAAAGGGTTATATGATAATGAGTGGTTTATTGGAAAGATCCAATATTCTAACAGTAGGCTGATGAGTTTAAAGTAGTATTTGAAGATGATACAATTGATTATAAATCAATGAAAGATATAGACGATGTTGAATTGTTCTTGATAAATTAATAAATGATGCTATGATAGGTATATTATTTATGGTTTTATAATCTCAGCCTGGAGTCCCTTATACAGGTGTTCCTTATAAAAAAAACGTGTAATGCAAACAGTAAACCATAAGATTTTATTCCTGTAAAACATAAAATACAAACTCATAGAAATGCTGAACGTGTGAGAGTAGTATGCATAAGCAAAGTGAATACAAACATATTGCATATAATTTGGCTTCATTCAATTATTGCAATATATCCCCATAGACTTTGGCTTATATAGTAAATGATTATAACTTCGTCAAATTTAGTCCGATTTTAGTGTTCTAAAGTTCTCTGTTCATTATTCGACGTGTTCTATGACTTCAAAATGACCCCTAGTGTCGATTACAAGGGTATCATCTTCCGGTACAATGTTATAGTTGTACATTCAAATTTCAAAGTTATCGAAGAAATCTTGTATTGTGCATCTTCCAGGACAACAAAAATTGAGTAACTCTTTCCAGACAAGTCGAAATGATTGGTTTGTTTCTTCTATTGATACAGCATCAGATCAAGAAATTAATAATTCCTCTGAAAATGGCATGTTAAATCCTTTTCTTCAAGTGTGGATGAAATAGAAAATCGTCCGCGGTTAATCTGTGCAAGATATGTTGCTGGTTAGAAAAGGTGAGTTATTTAACATATTTAGTTGCAGTATTTGGGAATACGTATATGTATATATAGAGAATATGGTAAGGTGTGAAATATGTATGACTAATGAGAATTAATTGTGCACCTCATTAATAGGCGCCTAAACTGGTAATCACCATTATGGGAACCACTAAAAATGGTTCCGTTGGGTTCGCCATAGCACAATACCCTATATGAAGTTTATTAGTAGTTAATTATAGTATAATATCCCCAAGAACGGGAGTTACAAACTGCCATCTTTGTTTTTGGCCTTCTCGGTGACATACATAACCGTATATTAAGTAGGCCATGATGTACTTTATTTTTATTTTTGTACATTACTGAAATTTTTATGCTAAATTGGCGTATCTAGGGGGTGCCTGCATTAGGTCGAATTACGGTGTTGGCATTAGGTCGAATTCCGTGTGTTGGCATTAGGTCGAAATTTATATGTATGCATTAGGTCGAATTTCGTGTGTTGGCATTAGGTCGAAATTTATATATATCCATTAGATCGAATTTCGTGTGTTGGCATTAGGTCGAAATTTATATGTATGCATTAGGTCGAATTACGGTGTTGGCATTAGGTCGAATTCCGTGTGTTGGCATTAGGTCGAATTTACAATGTATGCATTAGGTCGAAATCCGTGTGTTGGCATTAGGTCGAATTTTATATGTGTGCATTGGGTCGAATTTCGTATGCTGGCATTGGGTCGGATTAAATATGTATGCATTAGGTCGAATACTATTCTAGCGAAGTTGAGGATAGAGCGAATGAATATTAGCTATGAATATCTCATCTTTAGGGCCAATTCATATTTTTTGAGAAACACTGAAAGCTTCCTTAAATTTCTAAAAAACCTGCACAAATTTTTAAAAGCAAAAAATCCAGCGATCCGCCATTTTGCAAACTTTTCTAATAATTAATCCAACAAAAGTCCATCCATACACAAAATTAGCATGGACTCCACATCCCCACCCCTAGGTAGCTGAGTAACGAGTACAAATGAAAACTCCCAGACCAATAAGGTAGTGAACAAAATCCCTAATCCCCTCCCAATGGTACGGGTTTATAATTAATACAATAAAATGTCCTATCACTTTCTCGTTTCTATAAATCCATTTTCTATATCGATCTATCGACAACATAGCTAAATAAATTCGATCTATCACAACGTCTTAATTCGATCTAATGCCAACACACGGAATTCGACCTAATGCATACATATAAAATTCGACCTAATGCCAACACACTAAATTCGACCTAATGCATACATATAAATTTCGACCTAATGCATACATATTAAATTCGATACATTTTCAATTCGACCTAATGCCAACACACGGAATTCGACCTAATGCCAACACCGAAATTCGACCTAATGCAGCGCCCCCGTATCTAGCATTGAGTTTTAAGAGGCCCATATATAAGTCAATTAGCTATTCGCATTTCAACTGGATCTTAAATCTACCAATGTATTGCCTGTGCCAATTCAGTTTTTGAAATTTCTTGCTCCTTGCTCTTCATGTCTGGCTCTAGTATATATTGCCTGGAGATTCGCTATTCTACAATTATATACAGTCCAACTTGCCTACAACAGCCATCAAAGGAGTGCCCAAGAGTGGCCGATATATAGAGTTCGATTTGTATTGAAAATTGTTCCACAGATTTACCTAGTTGGTCGTTATGTGTAAATGACATTTTCAGTAGTTTCCGTTAACCAGGTTATGCTGTAATTATTTTTTGGAGCAAAAATGAGCTGTTTCTGAATATCGGAACACCCGTACCAATACTTTTAGCTATCTCCGCAATCCTAGTCCAAATTTCGTAAGTACCTATTAGTCATAAACGCACTTATATACATAGGGCATAAAAAGTTCCTATCTACGTTTTTATCTTGACACTACAACAACTTACTAATCAAATTTCTACATAAATGTTCGAAATACTCCCTCTCTACATTTATGCATAGTTGTAGCCTTACAACCCACTTCGAAAATGTTTTTTAGACTCGTCTCTGTCCACTGAATTGAAGTAGTGGTAATTTCCGTTTACTAGCTTTTGTCAGGTATATAATACCCGTCCGCGGAGATATTTTTCAGCTCAGGAAATAGCCAGATATCACAAGTTGATAGATCTGAGGAATCTCCTTTTGCCCCTTTGTGAGGATTTTTGGTATCCATCGCGCTGAACTCTTTTGATATTCGAGATAATCTTGTAGAATTGTGAGAACATTTCCCGATGAGATGTCCAGGATTAGGGCAATCTCTTCAACGCTCCAATGGGGGTCAATTTCCAAAAGTTCAGAATTCAGGGGTGGTCGCAGAAATTGATCATCCGGTCTGTGGGGCATCTTCAATGCTGCCCCTACCAGGCCTTTAATTTATGTGTCCTTTCCTTTACAATGGGATACGCTAGAGCTTCCCCATGAAAACGGTGCCGTGATCCTCATGTATCTGGAGTGCTTTGTCGTCGAGTACGGTACGGATCTTTATGTAGGCTCGCTGTTCATTTTACTTGATATGTCTTTTGATGCTATGAAAAAGTTCATTCTCGAAAATAGGTAAAATTGAAAGTAGGATAGATCAAGATATATAATGGCTAGAATGAATTGCTCAACAGCATTAAATTGGTAATCGATTGTTTATTACGATATACTGTGCATTTATTGTAATCGAGTAGAGTTTGGCTGCTATAAACTAAGGATGGGTACTTTTGAATGCCTCAAGTATTTGCGAGAATCAAATAGTATTTGATTATAGATAGTGGCTACTATGCCGGCACTGGATCGTGTAGATTCACCTTGTCGGACCGGTAATAGAATTACCGTGAATCTGGAGCTGGGTATTTTGTTTTTTTGCTTCCAATTGATGGAATTTTTCCTTCTTATTGGTTAACGAATCCGCTATATTGTGTTTTTGTGTTTTCTTCGCTATTTCCTTGTCAAATGGATTGTTGAGTATATGACTGTTTCGAAGGAGTAGTGAGTAACATCATATCCTCATAACCTGAATGTCCTGTATTTGAATCCCTTCATTGTTTTATCTTTTTATCAGTAATAATGTTATTTTATTTCTTCAAATTGTAGTATTTGTGTACACTTTCTTTCTCTTATTTTTGATATCATTCTTCCTATTTTTCTTAGAACATCACATCACTTCACCAAATATTGCAGCGAGTATCATTTTATTTATTGATTGAGGAAGAATACCAAGATATTTGTGAAAGAATTTATAGATTTAGGGTGCGGTCTGGTATGCTAAGTATTGTTTCTAGCCAGTTAAGTTCTCATTCATTTCGTATTGATGTTTGTGAATGTGCTGTTGCGGGAGAGAATATTTTGTAACTTCGAGTAAATGATCTTGATTTATATGTAACTATATTACGAATGTCAAACAATTTTTCATTCCCAAAAAGTTTGCTTACAGACTTCATACTGGGAGCATCAGTCAACTGAAACAGCCTCTGATTTAAGATAAATGAATTGCAACTGTAAAATTATTAAATTTCGAGTCCTTAAGTCCTTAGTTTTGGATACATTGCCCCAATCCAAGATATTATCAAAGAATTCGAACTCTTATTGACATTATTTGCTCACAGCGCGCAAGTATATGTATCTATCAAGCCATCACAAAAGTGATCAATTTGCAAACAGGATTGAGACATATTTTAGATCACCTTAATCCTTGGCATTCATCCAATATTCTTAGGGCTTTCGAGCCTATTTTTATCTGCCCAGGCCAAACCTAATTAGGGTATCAGTGCTCCACATGAATCATGACTTTTCTAATTAATATGATGTTTTGAGGAAGCGCTAGTCTAAACATTATGGTTTTATTCATGTGATAAGCGTATCTTGTGTGTATTCTTGATAAAGTTAATATATTATTAAAAATTTCCTGTAACATCATAAATTAAGTAGCGACGCAGGCCCCGAAAGTTCACGTGTACGTTATAGCATAAATACTAGCATTAATATTACCTAGTGGACCTGGCCAAAACCTGGACTTGGGAATTATGCCCTAGTTTGACCCTGTAGGTTTGCATTCCTGGCTCGGCCCTGACTGCTTGAATGCAATCCTAATAAATCACAATTCTTTACTTCCCTTCAAAATTCAAACCCTGCACAGAAATACCACAGGTGATATGTAATGGCCATCAACTGATACCAAATGATACAATGGTTAGATTACGAGTAACACTCGATAAACATCTCGCTTTCAAAAATCGTGTAAATTGCATTTGACGTAACTTTTCTCTTGCTATCACCCGCATAGCTAAGGTTCGCTAATATATTTACGAAATTCCAATAATAGTAGATTGTTGGTTAGTAATTTTGGTATGTGTACTGGGTTATCAGAAAAAGAATTATATATTTCTCTTTCCCAAATTGATGGATATCATTCTCCAAAGCTGTACTTAGAACAGTACATTACCCCACCAAATATTGCAGCGACCATCATTAAATTTATTGATGAAGAATACCAAGATATTCGTGGAAAGAATTTATTGGATTTAGGGTGCGGCACTGGGATGCTAAGTATTGGTTCCTGCCTATTAGGTTCTCATTCTTTTGGTATAGATGTTTGTCAACGTGCTTTAGGTGTTGCAAGAGAGAATATTTCAAGACTTGGAGTAAATGATGTTGACTTCATTTGTGGCGATATTACGAATATCAAACAGTTTTTCATTCCCAAAAAAATTGATACTGTTTTGATGAATCCGCCTTTCGGGACGAAAGACAATTATGGCATTGACATTAAATTTATTGATGCAGCGATATCGGTTTCTTGCAATAGCATTTATTCCTTACACAAGACAACCACAAGAAAGCACATCTTAGAATTTGGCGAAATGAGGAAGTTGCAAACTAATGTTCTAGCTGAAATTCGGTTTAATATCGACAATACATTTAAATTTCACAAGAAAAAATCTGTTGATATTGATGTCGACTTGATTAAATTCGAAGTTTGTGATTAAACATTTTCTAAAATATATTTATACACAGTATCCCTCGCTAATCCGGGACACCACTGTCCCGATTGCAAAATACTACGTTCGAGTTAGCGAATGTATTGAAACAACACTATAGAATCTGGAATAACTTTTTTCGAAACTTTGCAAACGATGGAATGGGGACCAACATGCGTAATATAGTATTAGACCTAGATCTGTAGTAAAATTGGATTGTTACAAACATTTTTTGGTATTTTCTGTTATCTTTCAGTTCAAAATCAATAGAAAGGTGCGAATTTGTAATGCAGTGAGTCCACATCAGGCCAGGTGCATTAGGATTGTGTGAAGCCTTTCGCCGCATAAGATAGTTGAGCCATATCCTTCTATACACAAGGCAATGGTGGTTAAATATTTCGGACTAGAAATACATTAATATCTTATTAGCTTCTCTAATTACATAATGGTACACTCGCGACACGCTTTGGTCGTATGTAGTTATATACACAATCTACGTCAGCTGACATTTTTAGGTAGAAATGACGTCATATGATACCGTAATGGTCACTGTTCTCTCCAAACTCTGTAAAGGTCAACTAGGTTATTTTCGATTTCTCAATTTTGCAGTCATTTCGAGAAGTTGTGATGAAAATTGTATAATTTTGCAATTACTAAGTTGTCACTTTCCTCAGATTTCGCAGTGACCATGAATCGCACATTTCCGTCAATATTCTTTTCAACATGCACAGATCAACTTTCCTCAAATATTATATACCCGAATTTCGAGACCCTTGTAATATATTTTGAGATGATATCCCATCTTATTATGACGTAATCTAGCGCATACGCATTTATGGTAATATTCAAATCATAGCATTCTATACACTAAGACTAAGGGAATGGCGGTCACTGAAAAATTTGGACCATGGACTAATTGAATAACTGAATATTCCCATTGGAAATCCTATTTGAAGTGATGAAATTAAAATGGTACACTTTGACCCGAATAAATCTATTTATGATTACAATACACAGATTCTCTATATACAAAATATTTCCGGACCGAAACGACGTAATCTCCTTGCTTGATTAGCAATTATGTAAAATAATTGCTCCAATGTTAAAATGCTATAACGAGTTAAAACAAATTTGGCTAAAAATGACCAAAATCTCGCAGCAAGACTCCTTAATAAATATAATTATCTTGAATATTTTTTGACTTTTACCTATCTATTTTGCCATGACGAGTATGCTCGCTTCTCTATTAAAAAAGACTACCTAAAAGTGAGAAATCGAATCCGAATTTTTGTGTATATATTTGTGACCCATGGACGTTTATGTCAATTAAATTTTATCCAAAAATCCCTGAAACTCGAGAGATACAAGTATTCAAAGTTGAAGTCAGAATTATATTGGAAGGTGAGTATCATTTTACAAAAGTAGTGTCAGTTCAAATTGATATTTGATATCCAAAATCGAACTCCAACTGTTATATTGTGATGACATGCGATAGCTGAGACATGGACGTTTACTATAATGTTACCATAATCATAAAATTCTGAGAGATACAGTCACAATGGTGTTCTAAAATGGCATAATTGTAGTGCTTTAAGTATTTTCGAAATTACAGTTTAGAGTTATATTTCAAAATTAATTCATTCCCAGAATCGCCTGGAACTTTACAGGCTCCTTCTTTTATATTATATCATTAACTTTTATTTATCGCGTAAAGTAACACATCTTATAACTCTTCTCTTGGTTAACATTTTAATGTTGCTACAACAAACGAATCACGAAGGCGCTAAATACAGAAATTGCAATTTTTTTCCATCAGAATGAAATATACATTTTGACAAATTATTCATATATCCACTTAATCCATATTGAATCATACTTCATTATTTCTGATTCCTGTTTATTGTTTTACTTTGGCTTTTTGCGCTTTCTTCTCTTTGTTTTTCTTGACTAGCTGCATTATCGTTTTTGCCATATATATTTCGTATTGATTTATGGTGTGCTCGCATTGGCTTGTACTCTCTCAGTAAAACAAATAATTCCGGTTCTTCTTCTGATTTGCTCTTCGCTTCTTCGGCTACTTCCTTATTGTTTACTAGTCTTCTTGCTTGTATTGTCTCATGCTAAACTTAATTGTCTCCACATTTCAGTCTTTTAATGCTTTGCTTCACAAGCTGTCTATCAGCGCTAACATGCCTACTTCATTTTGGTGAACCATTAGTGTGGTCTACTCTTATAATAAACTTGTTAAGGTTACAAAGCTAGGTATTCCCATGAGAGCATATGTATTTTTCGTTTACTATCATTAAAGATGTATGTAAGTGTAGCTGAGTGTTCTATTCAGTTTCCTCATTTAGTAACCTAAATTACTGGATCTTGAATTATATATACGAGACGACATGCTTCTTATTGTGGACATCTTCAGCCTCCGATTTAGCTGGGTATGCCGATTGAGGAGAGATTCCGATACCAAAACTCTTAGGCCATTAAGTGGAGGTCATATTATGTATTAGCTGTTTAATACATCTGAATCTCAGTTGTGGATAGATGGCGCTAAGTTTTACGGTTTGTCTTTGTTTCAAAAAGTTTCTGGATTATTGCTATTCACTGAAAATTTCTACATTGATGAGTGTAATACTTTCACAAGTTGTATCTTAAGTATTTATGGTTAAAGCTTTTTGGGGTATAGTCCACTATTAGTTTTGTGGCTAGTATCAGCACAACCTAAACATGGCCATTTTTTAGTATCAAATGTTTGGTAAGAAGTATGTGTGTTTAAGTGGAGAGATCATGACTGATTTCATTGGTTGGGTAATCGAACAAAGAGAGGAATTTACTCTAATGGTATTAATGCTTTATGGCTTAAATATGGTGAATATCGAGATCGAATTCAAAATTTAGTTAATGAGCAACTTACTCAGGCCCACAAGAATATTTGTCATGTTGAAATTGAGGAACCACCAACCAGTCTTTAGAAATATGTTCTAAGGTTGATATTGTAACCAATATAAGTTACGAATCTGGAGAGTTTCATCTCTTAAAGGCTAAACAGGATAGTACACAGTGTGGCAAAATGGCCATAATGGGGAAATAGGTAAATGAATCTGTAATATCACCACAATTATACTTACATATACTAAATCGACACTGTAGATTTCAAAAATACCAATGATTTTTTAGTAGCACGACTATAAACATAGTTATGACGTAATTACTGACATTTTCTAATTTTTAACACTTGTGGTTCATTAGTGAGGAGATGATGAAGTTGATAATACATGCATGTCATGGTCTCTATTCTGCTATTTGATAACGTAGAATTTAAAGGCCCTTAATTATGTATGACTATTGGATATACTTAATATCATAAATCATCTGACAGTATACTATTATATAATATTTCTTGGAGGCTATTTGAATGTCTCTTTTCTTCTTTGCCTGTTAAAACGATTCTGTACTAAGATGGGGTCACTACAATATATCAACCTGACTAAGATGTCTCTAACATTATCTGTGAAAGAAGTTTTCTTGCAAGATTCTCCCGATACCGCCTTATAAATTTATTGCAGGATTCTAAACATTCCTCAGGGAGATTCTATCATCCCTTACCATTAATGTAAGCACCTATTAACTGAAACGAATGGGCAAGTAACTTGTGCAAGGATGGAGTGATGCTTGCCCATGGGTACTCAACTAGAATAAATTTTGACATTTCTTTGCACAATTCTTGCATTTTGTCACAGTTAATCGAGTCATCACTGTTGAGGAGTCTTAACAAAACAGATAGATTCGTCTGAATCTTCCCTAATGATATTTTATCTGATGGATTAATGGAATAAGTGACCCACGTGTAAAAGTCTCTCTTATTTAAAAGCAGTCTCGCCCAATGTTACTAGTGGTTGAAGTGCTGCCCTGGCTTGAAGGGATATCGTAATACCAACACGTTGATTTGATGGGAGTTTCAAGTAATCTTCTTCATCAACTCTTCAAAAAGTTGCCGAGCGTCGCTAATTAATCTGTTAATAGGGAAACCAGAACGGGCCATTCTAAACTTTTAATTTGGCTATCAGTTGCAGTACACAGATGGCAAGAAGCCACACCAGCTCCTTCCAGCAATCCTACCATCTTGGTATCAAAAAGGGAACGGACTATCTTGACCTGTGCATGGCCTCCAGTAAGAGATAACCCATCCTGTATGATATGTCTGTTTGAGGATTAACTATTGTATCATGATAAGCTTTACATTAGAATATTCTTCTTTCAGAGCTATCAGTGCTACTGGCCTCAACAGAATGGAGAGTTGGGTGAGCTGTTATAGAACACATCATTTCCAAGTGTGTCTGTAATTGATATTACTTTGAATCCGAACAAAATGAAAGTTTTTGTGTTTAATACAGAATTGTTGCTTTGTTGGTTATAGGTTTGATAACAACCGGAGCCATCCAATCCATCAGATATCTTAATTTTGAGTGGGTAGTGTGAATCAGGAACTGAGTCTAATGTTGAAAGCAAGCGTTGAATGGTCAGACTAAGGATGGAATGATGAGAGACGCAAGTCCCAATTAACAATGCTTCGGGGTCTCTGACAATTTCCATTTACTTATTAGGCTTATTTCCTTACGATATTGCGAGACAAGCTTATAGGAAGGAAGCTTAACATCACATTTGAGAATCCTTTTCAGATTCGTGTATTTACTCGCTCCAATATATAAGCACATTTAGAGATTTGAACGATGTTCAATACACCGCTAAAGATCCCTTATTGATTATTTCTCTGCACATTTCTGAAGTATCACGGTAATAGGATTTATTTTAGACTAATTCTAAAGCTAGAGCGAGTAGTTGTTTAGGCTTAATCTTTTCTCTCTCTGCTAAAGAGTCCACATGCTCTAAAAGAACACCAAGTCTTGATCTGGAAGTCTTCATGTGACATTCGAGAATATGCTTCCGGGATTCAGTTACAATCTGTTCTGAAAAGTTTCGATTTTCATAATCAGTGACTAAAAAAATTCAGGATCAAGCGATATTCTCTTTCTCGGATTGGATATTGTTAGATGAGTAGAGTGGAAAATCATGTTATCCCATGTTTCAAGATCCTTCCTGGGATAAGCCTCTCTGGATGTTAGAAGTGATTTAAATTTTAAATGGAGAGTAGCAGTTTCTTCATCGGATAAATGGTTGTTCTCAATAAGTTTCCTAACAGAGACTGTAACACTTCTTCCATTCGAATTATATACAAACTATATGCCTCATTGTTCGTGATTAGTACAGACATGATCCACAAAAGGGCTACTCTAACCTAGAAACATGATGATTTATGGCTGTAGAGCAGGGGTTTTCAACCAGTGGTTCGCGAGAGCTTTTTCAGTGGGTCGTGGAAGGTAGGAATTTTTACTGAATTTCAGTGATTCTATTAAAATTAATTTGTGGTTAGTGTCGCATTGCGTAATTAGAAACCCTATTGTCCTTATATGACATTGTATTGATTATGAAATAACATAGAATAAATAGAATCTTGAAGGAATACATACAATTCGGGACATGTCACGAATTGTATGTATTCCAATATTGAAGTGTAATATTTTATTAAATAACCTATGAAGTCCAGGCTTGTATGTACAACAAAGGATTATATAAAGACATTTCTAGGCCTTTCAACTTTAACAAGTCCTTCTAATCGTATTTTTACTTAAATGGCAACTAAACGTGCTCCGAAGCGTGCTTACTCAGATGATTATCTGAAATTTGGATTTACAAGTATAGTAATTGAAGGTATTGAAAAACCACAATGCGTGATATGTCTGAAAGTATTATCTGCAGAGTCTATGAAGCCGTTTGAGCTTAAAAGACATTTTGAGAAAGAACATCCAACATATAATGACCGAGATGTTTCTTTCTCCCAAAGACAATCTCAATCTGTCAAGAAATCTAGACTTGATACGACAGGACAGACAGCTATCACTATAAGAGCCGCAGTTGAAGCATCATATGTTGTGTCACTACGCATTTCCAAATCTAAGAAACCTCATACTATTGGTGAAGAGCTAGTTTTGCCCTGCACGAAAGACATTGTGCGCATAATGATTGGGGCAGATGCAGTAAAAAACTAAGTTCGCTGTCAATTTTAGATAACACTGTTCAGCGCAGAATTCAAGAAATGTCAGAGGATATTGAGAACCCGGTTGTGGAGCAAATCAAACAGTCTCCCATCTTGGTTTTGCAATTAGATGAGTCAACTGATGTTTCCTCTTGTGCTCAGCTGATGATATATGTACGTTATATCCACAATTTTAACTTCAATGAAGAGTTCCTGTTTTGTCAGCCACTTGATTCTCAAACACGTGGAATTGATGCTTTCAACAAAGTAGACACCGTTTTTGTAAAAGAAGGTCTCGATTGGAATAAAGTTGGGGGTGTTTGCACAGATGGCGCACCTTCTATGTTGGGAAGCCATTCTAGGTTCCAGACACGCGTTAGACAGTTTGTCCCAGATGTGATGACAAATCACTGTATGATTCACCGAGAAGCCCTTGCAGCGAAGACTTTGCCAACCTCGCTAAATGTTATCTTGCAGGAGGTAATTAAAATAGTCAATTTCGCTAAAAATAGCGCACTCAACACTCGTCTCTTCAGAAATCTTTGTTAGATATGGATGCTGCGCATATGAATCTGTTATATCACACTGAAGTTAGATGGCTTTCAAAGGGTAATGTTTTGAAAAGTGTTCTAGACCTCAAGGAAGAAACAACAGAATTTTTAAAACTCCAAAAGCGGACACATTGGCATGATTTATTCGAAAATCACGAATGGATTACTAGACTTTGTTATCTTTGCGATATTTTTGAAAGACTCAATACTCTGAACCTCTCATTGTAAGGTAAAGATTGTAAAATTATGGATTATGTAGACAAGCTTTCTGCCTTTCAAGCAATGCTTGACCTCTGGAGAAACAAGATAAATAGTGGAGGATTACGATGTTTTCTCACCTCTGTAGCTATGTTGAAGATTGCGAAATTTGTATTAGCGAAGCTTTACAAAATGACAATACAACGCATTTGCAATCACTTAAAGATGAATTCTCTAGATACTTTCCAGAAACAACAAAATCCAAATTTAATTTTGTTCGAAATCCTTTTCTGGCCAAAATAGATGACTGCATTCCTGATAATCACGATGCAGACAGGAGGATTCCATCAAACTTGTAAACGATTCAGGAGCACAAACACTATTTTCAAGAGTTGATTTGCCATCTTTTTGGAGTTCTGTGCTTGGAAGTTATCCAATAGTATCACAGATTGCCCTGAAGTTACTCATGCCATTTCCATCAACTTATTTGTGTGAAGCGGTGTTTTCTAGCATGCTAGTAATCAAAACTAAGGCTAGAAATAGACTTGATTTCGAACCAGATCTACGCTGCTGCTTAGCAATAACACAATCTAGAATTCATAAGCTAGTTGATGAAAAAGAACATCAAAAATCACATTAAATAATCATGTGTGATAATTATTAGTATTGTGGATGTAGTAAATTTAGATTAGAATAATATATACGAGTTAAGTACATACATTTTGAAATTTACGTTTTGGTTATGCCTTCATCGGGTGGGGTGCGAACGCTTTAAATGTTGGGAAGTGGGTCGTTGTCAGAAAAAGGTTGAAAACCCCTGCCTTAGGACCATTCAAAACGTTTGGATAACCAAGAGTCTGGATTATTGAGGTAATTTATGCATGGTAGAATAGGGAATCCAACCTGAGGCGGTGAGCAAAGTTATCATCTTATTTTTGTAAATTGTATCGAATTGGTGTTGTTGATTGTAGAATATTAAAATTCCCAGTTTTAAAACCAAACCACACTACAATGATTATAAATAAATATGCAATTTGGATTAATTGGGATTTCCATCCCGATTAACCGATTAGGCACTTCATATAATCGGTTAATCGGGATAAGAAATCCCAATTGAACCGAATAGGAACATGCAATTTTCAGTTAATCGGGATAAAAAATCCCGATTACCTGATTCGATGATCCAATTATCCGACGAGTTTTCTTTGTAAAAAATCTGTTCCCCAACTTTTGTCCCGTTTAAGCGGATATCTCGATTATCCGAGTACCGATTAAGCGGCTTCCACTGTATCACGAGATTCTGTAGAGGTATTGATTCAGGCGTGAGATTTCTGCTGTATTTCTGCTACTCATTATTTCTTCAAGCGTGACCTAAGTAACATAAGGCCTGACTATTGTGCATAGAATTACCTACCATGGATTACTTATAATCCATTTTGTAATTCACTCATAATTGTAACATGCAAAATTGACATTATCTGAATTGCTGAAATTCTGTTTTAATCACTTCTCCTATATACTACGGGAGTTCAATAAATTCTGATCATTGTGTTACTGTGGGGATTTATACACGACAATAATATATTGATATTTGAATATGAATACTTAATCCTCTGTCTACAAGCTAGTATTGGTTTTCATTATCGCTTAAAAACTCAACAAGTTATATCAAATTTACAACAGGTGTTTTTTATACTATACTTTTATGACATCACTTGGCAAGAATTCTAAAATCGAGCAAAGAGCTTATGTCAAGATTCGTACTCTCCTCGGGAAATCTGCACACGAGATACATCTTGATTTGGTTCAAGTCTATACTACGAAAGGTGCTCTGTCTTATGCAGGAATCAGAAGATGGGCTCAGCGTTTCAGACTGGGAAGAAAGTCTATCGAAGATGACCCTCTGGCTGGAGCACCAATTACGGCTGCATCTCCAATTAAATCGTGCGCTATCAAGAAACTGATAGACTTAGACCCACATGTAACTATCAGGGAACTTTCTAATAGTGTTGGCAGCTCGATGGGAAGTGTAGACCACATTTTAAGATAACAGCTCAAGTTAACGAAGGTTTGTGCCAGATGGGTCCCACATTTACTTACAAAGGCCCAGAAAAAGACGAGGGTGAGATGTTGTCATAATCTCGTTAATCCTACAAAGAATGGGACCCGCGAAGATTATTTGAGATAGTGACTGATGATGAGACATGGGTTCAGTAAAACACACCTTTTTTCAAAACAGGCAAATAAGGCGTGGATAGGAAAACACTCGGACCCTCCTATGATACCGCGTGCAGATTTCAGATCATCGAGGATCATGTATTGCATATTTTGATGCACATGGCCCAGTGGCCCAGGTGATAATTCCAAAGGGACAAACTGTTCCTGGAAGCTTCTACACTAGTAATTATCTTAGTGCAGTGGAAGAAAGCTTGTTGAAGAGGAGAAAAAGGATTGGTACTAAAGGGTTGAGATTATTACATGATAATTCCCATCCTCACAAAACCAAGCAAGTTAAAGAAAAAATCTTAAGGAAGGGGATGATTGAGCTTGAACATCCACCCTACAGCCCAGATCTAGCTCCTTGTGATTTCTATCTCTTCCCTAAGCTTAAGGAATACCTCTCTGGTCGTCATTTTAGCAACAGCGAAGAACTGGCATCGGCGATTTTCCAGTATCTCAAACGGATACCACCGAAAGACTATAAAAATATTTTTGTACAATGGTTGGAGCGTCTTCAATACTATATAAATAATGATGGGAGTATTTCGAAAAAATTAAACACTGATTGTTTGTGTACAACATACTTTTGGGTACTTTTGTGGGTAGTGATCAGAACTTATTGAACACCCGTAGTAGGTACAAATGTATAATTAGACCGAGATTATGCTTCAAACCCTTTCGTGAATTGGGATTTTATATTTTATCTCATTAAACAATTCTATTTTACCACTGATTAGCCTTGATGCCAACACTTGCTCTGCACCTGGATGCGGGAGTAATTATTTAGGGGAGCCATATACACCAGTATTCAGATTACCCTCAAACTGAACTTAGAGAAAAATGGCCACGCGCTACAAAGGGAGGATATTGAAGATCTAAAAAACGTATCTGTTAGTTCTACAGTACACTCCCACTTACCGGGACACCTTGGGGATGTGGCCATAGGCGTACCTGTGGAGTGCCTGGAGGGAGCATGCCCCCCATTTTACAATTCTTGCCCCCCCCATCTCTAGAAAATGATTTATTCCACGAAGCGAATAGTAATGACAAATAGGAACATTAAAATTATTATCTGTTGGATAAATGTGTCACTACTATATTCTCCATCCATAAACATCACATTCAAAGTTTCAAACTAGTCTAATGTCATGGATTTTTTACTAGTCCTTCATTCATTTCTAATATGCCTATAGCATTTACTTAGTTTTATTTATAAATCGCGCGCTCGCTTTTATAGCATAACATAACCTTTCCAAAGAATGAAACGTTTTGATTCAGTGAATATTTATTCCAATTTCTATCTTTTATTAGCATGAATTTAGATTATCTTTTCAAATCTCCATCTGAAAATGTTGATTCCCTTGTTGGTGAAGAACAATGTACCTCTATGGAAGTTCATGGTGAACCCCAAGCTGTTACAACCTTAGATACTTCTTCTACTTCAAATACTCTATCAAAAGCAAGGGATTTGTCTTCTGTAGATGCAGATAGATTGAGTATCCCAGATTCGTTCATATTTCCCACTCGCCTTGTTTGTGGGCATCTACGCTCCTTTTCCTTACAATGGATGGGAAAATATGATTGGCTTGAATATAGTTTGGAGGTAGACAGAGTATTTTGCAAACCATGTCGAAATTTTGATGTCAACAATTATCGTGGAAGTATTTGTGGACCTTTTTTAGGAATTGGTTGTAATGATTGAAAAAGCTAGGAGAAAAGTTATCCAAACATGATAGCAGTAATTCCCACAGCATCGCAATTATAAAGTTCAAAGATTATAAGTGTACGAAGCTTGTTTTGGGTGGCAGTGTTGTCGAAATGTGCGATATACATCATCAAGAAATTAAGGGACTCCTATTGAATGCACGACATTTTCACTTTGTCATAGATCTTGTATTATTCCTTGCAGAACAAAACCTATTAATACGTGGCCATTGTGAAAATTATTCCCAAAGTGCTAAAGATAGTAGTGATAATATGGGGAATTTTTTAGAAATGCATAAATTCATCTTAAAGTATTCTCCAGATATCGCTAAGGCTTATAGAAATGCTAAATACAAGATGCTCTCTCCCAAGATCCAAAATGATATCCTACAAGCTGCTGCTATTGCTCTGGTTCATGAAATTAAGATAGAATTAATGGATAGCTATTATTGGATATTGGCAGAAGAGACAAGAGACTCTTGTAGCAATGAGTTAGTAGCTGTTTGCCTACGTTATCTCCATAAAGGTAATATTCATGAGAGGGCAGTTGGTTTTGTCGATTGTTCGTCAGATCTTTCAGCGGAAGGTAATTCAAATTCAATTTTGTTAATACTTGAACAATTGGAATTGGATCCAGATAAATGCGTCGGATTTGGGTTTGATGGTGCATCAGTTATGTCTGGGAATACAGGTGGTGTACAGGCAATAGTAAGGCGCACATATATTCGGGCTAGTTACGTCCATTGTCACTCTCACAGACTAAATCTCTCACTACAGCATGTTGCCACTAAGGATGAAGATTTAAAGGTGATTTTAGTTTGACAAATAATCTTGTGACCTTTTTTAGATACCCTAAACGCAACGCTATCTTAAAACGAGCACAGAAAGACATCGTTTGGGGAAGCAGTTGGTCTCACTTCCTCGCCCGATAGATATTAGGTGGTCATCTAATGCGTTAACAGTAGAAAGAATTGCTCTCCTCTTCCCTAGCATTATTGAAGCACTGGAAGAATTGGAAGCTATTCCAGATATCCAAATCTAGGCAGAACCTCTTTTACATCATTTGCGTTCCAAGAAATTTATATTCATTTTGAACACCCTTTCTAAGATACTTGATGCAGCCGAATGCTGCACAAAAACTCTTCAGAGCCATTCTTTGGCACTCGATAGTGTTGTTGAATTTATTAATGGATTACGTGACTTACTAATTATGTATAGAAGTGAAGAATATTTTTTTGAAGTTTTCAAGTTGACAGATGAATTGCATTTAAATTCGAAATCACAGCTTGAGATTCCAGAACTGAAAGAGTTCGACATGTTCCTCAACGTTTTGATGATTACTTTGATTGTAATATTAGATATACTAAGACAGACGTTCGTTCTGTTGAAGATTTGAAAATTATTTGGCACGATTTAGATGACAACTTATTAGGAGAGATTGATCGTCGATTTTCTGAAGATAGTATGAGCTCTTTTCATTGTACTCATAATATACCAAATAGAAATAATTACTGCGAAAGTGAATTGACTCAACGATTCAATATGATCATTCCCGAAAGTGAAGCAATTATGTTTAATGCATTTTCTCAACGTTCCCTCGTAGAGACACCAACTTTGCTGGACCTGACTTCTATTTGCAATCCTAACATATTTGATAATATCTCAAAATTGTTAAATATTCTTGTAGTTTGTCCAGTCACAACAATATGCGTTGAACGTCTATTCTCTACTGTGAATCTAATCCACAGTTCACATCGAGCGAGTATGTTGACAACAAGATTGTGCAATTTATCACTACTCTCTTTTGAAACAGATATAACAAAGAAGCTTCAAGAAACTCCTCTTATAGTAGAAAAAGTTATGCGAAAGATGGTCAAGAAGTAGTATGCTTGTAGTTAATATTAGATTTGATGATTAGATACCTACTAGGAATAGATACTAGTTTTTGTAATCCTAGCTTCATTACTTATTGTTCTAGATCATTTTGCATTCTAAGATTTATTGCCCCCCAAAATTTAAAGTTTGTTACGCCAATGGATTTGGCCAAGATGTCCCAGTAAGTGGAAGTGTCTTAGTAAGAGGGAGTGTCCGCCACAGCGAATAACACATCACTATTGCAAGATCAAACCAGCAAACATAGTAGTTAACAAGTCTGAGCTGCGTAATATGTCTGCTCAACTATATATCATCGAAAATGAATCCTAATCCATCATATCCAAGATAATCTGAGGCGTCGGGGATTTGGGAGCGAAGGCAGATATCTTGGTCCGCACAAACTTGGATACCCTGCGACCACGCACGAGCTCTTCATAGGCATCGAGGTCCATCGATCCGTTCAGGATTCCCACACCACCTCGACCCGTAGCGTACAGCAGGAGAGTTTTGATGGCTTGCGCGGCCGAGGCATAGGACGGAACAGGTGTGGCCACTCATCCTCACAGTCGGTTTCTTGCGGATCCTCCTCCCTCACCTTGCCAACAGTCGTCATAGCCTCCTCCACCACCTGCATGATTGTCTTCGTAGGTGCAAAGACAATCCCGGCATCAGCAACCTCCATGCCCTGTAGCTCAAGCTCCTCCAATGTAACCTCTGGCATGCCAATTGGCTACTGGACCCTCGTTCCGCATGAACCCACATTTAGAGAAGCACCTAGAAATAGTCCTCAACTGTACTTGTTTCCAAGCCCTCGTGGCCCAGCATATCACGAGTACAATACTGATGATCTTGTAGGGATCTTCAGAGTTCTCGTTCTGGAACTTCTGCTTGAGTTAGTAAAGCACGTGATGGTAGAGGCTTTTTCTGTACAACAGCTTGAAAATCTGAATTGCCCGAGCATCGAGCGGTTGAGTACAGCTCGTTATGTTTTTGGGGGCAACACAACCTTGGTATGCTTCAACGGGACGTTATCGGCAGCAGAATTATGCACACTGGCATTATCCATAAACAGCAGAACTTCCCTGTTTTGCTCCTTCTTCCCCACTTCTGTGTCAAACCACTACAGGAAGTCAGTGAATAGTTGGCCAGTCTTCCATGAAGATTTCTGTGCTCGATAGTGGACCGGAATCCTCTTCATATCCGCATCCTTCAGAGCCCTCGGCTTCTCGCTCTTCCCTATCAGGGTAGGTTTCATCTTTTCGCCGGACCATGAGCAGGTGAGGAGGAGGGTAACTCTGTCTTTGAACTTCTTTTTGCCATGGGCAGTGTCACCCTGGAACGTCAAAGATTTCTTCGAGCACGTCTTGAAAAATAGTCCAGTCTCATCAGTGTTATAAATGTCCTCCTCCTTGTAACCCATGATGATCTCCCTAAACTCATCCTTCCAGTTCTCCACAGTGAGGAGATTGACACCCTTGGCTTCTCCAGAAACAACCTTAGCCGAGATCCTGTGCCTGTCTTTCAGGCGAGATAGCCATCCTTCAGAGGCTTTGAAATCCTCCAGTCCGAGCTCGCGAGCCTTCTCCTCAGCCAATTGGTCTAGCATAGGACCGGTGAGCGCCTCACCTTGTTCACGCGCCAGTCTTAGAAATTCCAATACCACCTCCTCGATTTCTTTGTACTTAGCTTCCACTTTCATGCGCTTGCGTTTGGAGCCAAGCTTTAATGCAGCCTGCCGCACTTCATTCTTGTTCTTTTTTATCCTCTCAATAGAGCTCTTACCCACTTCGAAGTGCTCAGCCACCTTGCGATGACTACTACCAGGCTGCTCCAGCATGTCTAGAACTGCCTTGTGCTGCTCATACGTCAGTAGAGCGTACTTGGGTTGCGACTTATGGGCCATGAAAGTGAAACACTAAAACAGAGATCAGTACATACCAAAGATCTAGGGGAATTTGGTGTCCCGGTAAGCGAGATTCGTTTCGGTATGAGGGAAGCATTTGTGTGGGATGGAACCACATTTCCGGGAAGATGTCCACTACGACGGTGTCCCGGTCAGCGGGAGTGTACTGTACTATAGAATATATTATTGTCAAATGTTTATACCCAGTAATACTCGTTTAGTCTTTTTCCCCAAAAGGTATGATCAATTCTTGTACTACTTGTATAAGAGAAAGATGTGACTATGGTAAAAATTATAAAATGGCTTGCCAGTGTATATTGCATTCTCACAACGAATAGGCTGATTGTGGGCTGGCCGAAGCAGTAAGCAAAACATTTGACAACCTCATGTTGTCAAATGTTTCCAATGTTAATCAATCAAAATCACGAACCTACGTTCAATTTACAATCTAACATCTTAGTGTCTTGTGTAGAAGAGCTTTTCATGTAGAATGATGCATTTGAGTTAGACAATACATTTTATTATAGTTGAAACATACAACAAAAGTCTGAAATACGGAAAATATGAATAAATCCACAATGTAGATATGCATCAATATATCCTAAAATGGATTACTGTAGAACGATCGGGTATCAATTTATATTAATTGTAGATAACCTAAGCCATAAGATAGAGAAGTACTTTGTAATTGAGTTGGCATTCCTTTATCACAGGATAAACTTCTTTGATTTGATATAAAATAGTTAGCATTCAGAGTTTCAATAGACTTATATACCGAATATCCCTCTTTGAGCAAGCACTCAAGTATGGAGGTCAAGCCTTGTACTATTTTACCTTTATTTACTGGAAACGGTATTAGTAACTATAATATCATCATCTAGAATGCTCAGTAAACCTACAATAACCGACGATGAATGTGTACCTATAACAGTTCCAGATTTCATACCGTCATGATGTATTTGATCAAAGATTATCATAAGATTATAGCCTTTACAATTAGATGGAGAAATTAGTCTATGGATAGGAAAGCTAGATGTGAAAAAATCAGATAAAAGGACTAACATATTATCTGCTTTGAATACATATCTTGTGCCAGATAGACCATGATAACCTTTGGTCCCAAACCACCCGTCCATTTAGAAGTGAACTTTTGATGAGATGTGAATGAATTACGTAACAATTTATGAAAGCTGTTGGATTCCATGGAAGATGTATCGAGCAGGCAATCAAAAGGGTCAATTAGATAACGAGTATATGCTAAATCTAGAATATCATGATTATCATCATTATGGAATGGGGGAGCGAGTACCTTAGATTTTTCTTTAAAGGTGTCAGGATTTTGAAAACATTGAGAACTAATATAGCGATTAAACAGCATTTGAAGTGAAAAATCTCTCATAATCATGCCAAATAAATTCAAAGGTGCATATGGGTAATTGTTTCAATCGGAAGTGAAAGAAAAATTTCATCACACAAGATATATAATACCATATCTTGATGATTAGATTCTGCCAAAATATGAGGCTCAATATTGGATGTTATATGTATTACTGAAATATGCTTGCGTTGCTAAAGAAATACTGTCAAATTCTGGACAATCTGGAGCTAGATCACAACTACCTATATTTAGGTTATCAATTTTTTTCTTGGCACTTGATGGGTCTTCAGCGATATTTTTTAACATGAAAATAATAATACTTAAGATGCTAGGTCTGACTTTGCATCTGCCAACTGATGGATAACATTTACTAAATTGGGTAATACCCTTTGAAACATTAGGGCATTGAGGTGATTGTTGAATATAAGCAAATACACAGCTTCATTATCTGGTGAATGTTGTAAGATAGGATATCTGAAATTTGAGCGCATTTCTTTGGCGATGTCGAAAAGATCTGGTCGAATGTTCAATCTTGGATAGTTTGAGAGTAAGTGTATTTGATTCACAATTTTAGTAGGTACAGCTAACTTTGAATCAACTAAATTCTCGAGGATATCCGATATTATTGATTGAAAGCTGATTGAAAAAGAAACACTCTGATTGAGGGCCAAGTATTGAACTGTAATCTTCCGTTCAAATTGTAATGAATATGTTTTGAACTATGACATTAACTGAAATCAATTTAGAATATGCAATTTGACAATATCTGTCTTGGGTATTCAGAAACTAATTGTATCTACATTGTATAGAACAGTATTACACTTCACGTGTGTCGCTCTTGTAAATTGAGGGGAAAGTTTTGTATAATAAGGTATTGCAGTGAATATGTTTTGATCTATGAAATTGACTGAAATCAATTTGTGTTGCTTTGTTTCACAGTTCTCATGTGGCGAAAGTTGAAACTCAGTATACAGGGTGGCTTTTAAGTTCTGTCCCATGATTCTTAAGAACCATTTTCCATGCTGAGTCTCTGCATTAGATATATCTTATTAGTTTACCTTATTATACCGTATTTAACATAAATATACAGCTTCAGAGTACAATTGTAGAGAAATTTCAATTTTATCAGTGATGGAACGTGAGAGGTCGGCAGTTGAAGAATTATTTACGAAAGAATTCGCCGAAATCCTAGATGTTCCATGAGGAAAATGGCTCTAGATCTGAAAGTATCAAGATGGGCTATGAATAAAATTGTGAAAAGGGATTTAGGGATGAGTTCATTCAAGCGTAAGAGGGTACACTTCCTTTCTCAATTGGTAAAGAAAAAAGGGTGGCAAGATGGAAAGGTGAGTTGGGCCGGTACTAATCAAATTGAGATGAATGTTATGTTTGTACTATATTATAGGGAATATGTTGGGACATTTGAAATTAAGTGCTTGTACTTTACATAGTGGACTTTCAAAATTCTATGTGTGGAATTAGGAAACTGATTGAGAATTATATACCTAGTTCAGCTAATCACTTAGTATCTTGTACTAATCAAATTGAGATGAATGCTATGTTTTGAACTATATATTAGGGAATATGTTGTGGCATTTGAAATTGACTCCTAGTAATTTGTATAGTGTAGTTTCAAAATTCTATGTGTGGAATTATGAAACTGATTGAGAATTATCTAAATAGTTCAGCTAATCACTTCTTATCTGTTAATAATCGGATTGAGTGAAATGTCATGTTCTGAAGTATATATTAAAGCATACAAAGCCATATCTCACAATTAACAAGACCGACAGATGTGAAGTGAAATATTGTGCTATGCAGATTATATATAGTCAGTTTCACATTTCGCCGCATGATAACTGTGAAACTAAACAACACAAATTGATTTCAGTCATTTTCATATGTCAGAACATATTGACTAAATAACTTAATTACACAAAGCTTTCCTACTCAATTTTCAAGAGCAACGCACGTGAGTTGACAATTGATCAATAAAAAGAGTAAGTAGAGATTTCAAGTTTCGCCCCTTGAAAATTGGGAAACTTAACAACTCAAATTGATATCAGTCAATTTCAATTCTCAAAACGTAGTCACTGAATTACTTAAATATCCAAAGTTATATCACTCAGTCTACAAGAGCGAAAGATGTGAAGTCAAATTCTTCACACAAAGTGTATATATTGAAATCAATTTGCCCACAAGATAATTGTAGAACAATACAACATAAAGTGAGTTCTTCAAATTCAATTGTCAAAACATATTTACTGCATCACCTGAATATTCAAAGCTATCCCACTCAATTTACAAGAGCGACAGATCTGAAGCTAAAATTGTTTGTACAGAGAGTATGTAGTGAATTAAACTTTCGCTACATGATGATTGGGAAACTAAACAACGCAAATTGATATCAGTCAATTTCAATTTGTCAAAACTTATTCACTGAATTACTTGAATATACAAAACAATATCACACAATTATCAAGAGCGACAGATGTGAAGTGAAATACTGTTCTATGTAGATTATATATGGTCAATACCACATTTCGCCACATGTTAATTGTAAAACAAAACAACACAAATTGAGTTCTTCAATTTCAGTTGTCAAAACATATTCACTGCATTACTTGAATATACAAAGCTATATCACTCAATTTACAAGTGTGACAGGTGTTAAGTGTAATACTATTCTATGCAGATTATATACAGTTAGTATCACATTTCGCCACATGATAATGGCGAAACTAAGGAATATAAATTGATTCCAGTCAATTTCAATTGTCAAAACATATTCACTGAATTACATAAATATCCAAAGCTTTATCACTCAATTTACAAAGCGACAGATGTGGTTTGAAATACTGGTCTATACAAAGAGTATATACTTAGTTTCAAATTTCCAAACATTTCACTACAATAGCTTACTTTACATAACTTTTCCACTCAATTTACAATAGCGACACACGGGAATTGAAAATTGTTCTATACAAAGTATTTACAGAGTTGTTTTTAAGTTCTGTCCCATGCAAAAACTAGTACTTATCAATATATATATTTAGCTTGGTAGTGATATTTATTGTTCTAATTTATGATTCAGAGACAAAACATAATTCGCGAAGTTTATTCAATATAGCCTCCCTCATTTTGTATTACATGTGTAATTCTATCTGGCAACGCCTCAATAGCAGCATGGAGGGTTTTTTGAGGAATTTTAGTCCACTCTTGGCAAAGTTTCCTCTTCAAAGACTTGATACTTGTGTGAGAGTTAACACAAGCTTTCGTCTCGAGAATTGACCACACAGAATAATCCATGGGGTTTAGGTCAGGACTGTAAGGAGGCCATTCTTCCTTGGTTATAAAACCAGGAAAAATTGTCATGCAACCTTGACTGGGTAACATTAGAAGTGTGTGCTGGCGTCCCGTCTTGCTCGGAAACAAATGAAGTACCTTGAACATGTCTCGGCCTATATTCTTCAATACTGGCTCCAAAAGCATTTCTCGATAATTAATTGAATTGATATTTACCCCTTGTGGAGAAAGACCAAGGGTGTCCGGCCCATTTTTGACACCCCTGCCCAAACCATCACCGACTTAGGGTTCTGTATTCGGCTAACATATCTGTACTTCTTGTCGACTTTGGAAGGAGATTATGCAAGGATACGATAATTTTGTACGTTGGTTGCCTCCTGGATAGAAAATATTCTCTCATCTGAAAATAATATTTTTTCTAGATTATCAACAGGGTACAAATCAAATTAAGATGAATGCTATGTTTTGTACTAAATTATAGGGGAGATGTTGGACCATTTGGAATTAAGGCTAATACTTTGTACAGTGGAATTTCCAAATCTAGGTGTGGAATAATGGAACTGATTGAGAACTATATACATATTTCAGCAAACTAGTTAGTATCTTGTACAAGCCAAACTGAGATGAATGCTATGTTATGTACAATGTATTAGAGAATATATTGGGACATTTGAATTTAAGTGCCAAACTTTGTACAGTGGAATTTCCTAAGTCTATGTGTGGAATGATGAAACTGATAGACAATGAGATACATAGTTCAGCGAATTACTTAGTATCTTGTACTAGTCAAAATGAGATGAATACTATGTTTTGTACTATGTATTGGAGAATATGTTGGGACATTTGAAAGTAAATGATAATACATAGTTCAGTGTGCTTCCCCAATACAATGAGTAGAAGTGTGAAACTGATTGAAAAATACATGGGTAGTTCAGATAATTACATAGTATCTGGTACAAATCAAACAGACATGAATGCTATGTATTCTAGAATATTGTATGCTATATATTGTAACACTTGGAATTAACGGCTACTACTTTGTATAGTATAATTTCTAAATTCTATGTGTAAAATTATGAAACGGATTGAGAATTACATAAATAGCTCAGCTAATTATGTAGTATGTAGGACTAATCAAACAGAGATGAATGTTACGTTATCTACTATATTACATGCTATAAATTGTAACACGTAAAATTGACGGGTAATACTTTGTGCAGTATACCTTCGAAATTCTATGTGTGGAATTATGAAACGGATTGAGAAATACATACATAGTTCATCGAGTTACAAAATATGTTGTAGTAATAAAACAGAGATGAATGTTATGTTTCTACTATACTGTTTACATGAAATTTTAGCACTTGAAATTGACGGGTGATACTTTGTACAGTATACTTTCCAAATTCCATGCATGGAATTATGAAACGGATTGAAAATTATACACATAGATCACCTAATTACATAGTATCTTGTACTAATCAAACAGACATGAATGCTATGTTTTCTACTATAACGTATGCTACATTGTAACACTTGGAGTTAACGGCTAATACTTTGTACAGCATACTTTCCAAATTCTATGTGTGGAAATATGAAACGGATTGAGAATTACATACCTAGTTCAGCTAAAAAACAATGTATGTTACACTAATCAAACTGAGAGGAATCCCATGTTTTGTACTTGGTATTAGAGAACATGTTTCGATATTTGAACTAACGTGGACATACTCTGTACAGCATAATTTACATATTCTATGTGTGGAATTATGAAACTGATGAGAATTACCTACCTAGTTCAGCTAGTTACATTGTATGTTGTACTAATTAATCAGAGATGAATGCTATGTTTTCTACTATATTGTATGCTATGTATTGGAACACTTGAAATTAACTGGTAATACTTTGTACAGCATACTTTCCAAATTCTATGTGTGGAATTATGAAACGGATTGAGAAATACATACATAGTTCATTGAGTTACATAATATGTTGTAGTAATAAAACAGAGATGAATGTTATGTTTCTACTAGACTGTTTACTTGAAATTTTAGCACTTGAAATTGACGGGTGATACTTTGTACAGCATACTTTCCAAATTCCATGAATGGAATTATGAAACGGATTGAAAATTATACACATAGATCACCTAATTACGTAGTATCTTGTACTAATCAAACAGACATGAATGCTATGTTTTCTACTATAACGTATGCTATATTGTAACACTTGGAGTTAACGGCTAACACTTTGTACAGCATACTTTCCAAATTCTATTTGTGGAATTATGAAACGGATTGAGAATTACATAACTAGTTCAGCTAAAAAACAATGTAGGTTACACTAATGCAACAGAAATGAATGCTATGTTTTCTACTATATTGTATGCTATGTATTGTAACACTTGAAATGAACTGCTAATACTCTCTACAGCATACTTTCCAAATTCTATGTGTGGAATTATGAAACGGATTGAGAATTACATACCTAGTTCAGCTAATTACATTATGTGTTGTACTAATTAAAAACAGATGAATGCTATGTTTTCTACTATATTGTATGCCATGTATTGTAACACTTGAAATCAACTGCTAATACTTTGTACAGTATACTGTACAAATTCTATGTGTGGAATTATGAAACGGATTGAGAATTACATACCTAGTTCAGCTAATTACATTATATGTTGCACTAATCAAACAGAGATGAATGCCAATGTTTTGTACTGTATATTTGACAAGATGTTTGAATATTTGAAACAACGTGGTAATACTTTGTACAGCATACTTTCCAAATTCTATGTGTGGACTTATGAAACGGATTGTGAATTACATACCTAGTTCAGCTTTTTACATTGTGTGTTGTACTAATTAAAACAGATGAATGGTATGTTTTCTAATATAATCTATGCCATGTATTGTAACACTTGAAATTAACTGCTAATACATTGTACTGCATACTGTACAAATTTTATGCGTGGAATTATGAAACGGATTGAGAATTACATACCTAGTTCAGCTAATTACATTGTGTGTTGTACTAATTAAAACAGATGAATGGTATGTTTTCTACTATATTCTATGCCATGTATTGTAACACTTGAAATTAACTGCTAATTCATTGTACAGCATACTGTACAAATTCTATGCGTGGAATTATAAAACGGATTGAGAATTACATACCTAGTTCAGCTAATTCCATTATGTGTTGTACTAATCAAACAGAGATGAATGCCAATGTTTTGTACTTTATATTTGACAAGATGTTTGAATATTTGAAACAACGTGGTAATACTTTGTACAGCATACTTTCCAAATTCTATGTGCGGAATTATGAAACGGATTGTGAATTACATACCTAGTTCAGCTAATTACATTATGTGTTGTACTAATTAAAAACAGATGAATGCTATGTTTTCTACTATATTGTATGCTATGTATTGTAACACTTGAAATTAACTGCTAATACATTGTACTGCATACTGTACAAATTCTATCCGTGGAATTATGAAACGGATTGAGAATTACATACCTGGTTCAGCTAATTACATTATATGTTGCACTAATCAAACAGATATGAATGCCAATGTTTTGTACTTTATATTTGACAAGATGTTTGAATATTTGAAACAACGTGCTAATACTTTGTGCAGCATACTGTACAAATTCTATGCGTGGAATTATGAAACGGATTGAGAATTACATACCTAGTTCAGCTAATTACATTGTGTGTTGTACTAATTAAAACAGATGAATGCTATGTTTTCTACTATATTGTATGCCATGTATTGTAACACTTGAAATTAACTGCTAATACATTGTACAGCATACTGTACAAATTGTATGCGTGGAATTATGAAACGGATTGAGAATTACATACCTAGTTCAGCTAATTACATTATATGTTGCACTAATCAAACAGAGATGAATGCCAATGTTTTGTACTTTATATTTGAAAAGATGTTTGAATATTTGAAACAACTTGGTAATACTTTGTACAGCATACTTTCAAAATTCTATGTGTGGAATTATGAAACGGATTGTGAATTACATACCTAGTTCAGCTAATTACATTGTGTGTTGTACTAATTAAAACAGATGAATGGTATCTTTTCTACTATATTCCATGCCATGTATTGTAACACTTGAAATTAACTGCTAATACATTGTACAGCATACTGTACAAATTCTATGCGTGGAATTATGAAACGGATTGTGAATTACATACCTAGTTCAGCTAATTACATTGTGGGTTGTCCTAATTAAAAACTGATGAATGCTCTGTTTTCTACTATATTGTATGCCATGTATTGTAACACTTGAAATCAACTGCTAATACATTGTACAGCATACTTTCCAAATTCTATGTGCGAAATTATGAAACGGATTGTGAATTACATACCCAGTTCAGCTAATTACATTGTGTGTTGTACTAATTTAAAACTGATGAATGCTATGTTTTCTACT